>OY743224.1:97976142-98235301 GCA_963555765.1 Orthonevra nobilis | reverse complement strand
GGATTTCAATTTCTGTATTTTTGTTTGCTAAAGGTTCTCAGAGCTATATTTTCAAATTTGTGTTTAGTTAGGGACGCTCTCAATTGTCAGCATCATAGAAATCGAAATTTGCGAATTCGGGAAAAAGTGCATTTTGAAACCATGGGCTATAGTCCAGCAGAATTAAGCAAAAATGCCTCGGATTTCAAATTTCTGTATTTTTGTTAATAAACGGTTCTCAGAGCTATATTTTCAAATTTGTGTTCAGTTAAGGCTGTTTGTGATTATCAATATCATAGAAATCGAAATTTGCGAATTCGGGAAAAAAGTGCATTTTGAAACCATGGGCTATAGTCCAGCAGAATTAAGCAAAAATGCCTCGGATTTCAATTTCTGTATTTTTGTTTGCTAAAGGTTCTCAGAGCTATATTTTCAAATTTTGTGTTTAGTTAGGGACGCTCTCAATTGTCAGCATCATAGAAATCGAAATTGCGAATTCGGGAAAAAGTGCATTTTGAAACCATGGGCTATAGTCCAGCAGAATTAAGCAAAAATGCCTCGGATTTCAAATTTTTGTATTTTTGTTAGCTAAAGGTTTCTCAGAGCTATATTTTCAAATTTGTGTTCAGTTAAGGCTGTTTGTGATTATCAATATCATACAAATCGAAATTTGCGAATTCGGGAAAAAAGTGCATTTTGAAACCATGGGCTATAGTCCAGCAGAATTAAGCAAAAATGCCTCGGATTTCAATTTCTGTATTTTTGTTTGCTAAAGGTTCTCAGAGCTATATTTTCAAATTTGTGTTTTTAGTTAGGGACGCTCTCAATCGTCAGCATCATAGAAATCGAAATTTGCGAATTCGGGAAAAAGTGCATTTTGAAACCATGGGGCTATAGTCCAGCAGAATTAAGCAAAAATGCCTCGGATTTCAAATTCTGTATTTTTGTTAATAAACGGTTCTCAGAGCTATATTTTCAAATTTGTGTTCAGTTAAGGCTGTTTGTGATTATCAATATCATAGAAATCGAAATTTGCGAATTCGGGAAAAAGTGCATTTTGAACCATGGGCTATAGTCCAGCAGAATTAAGCAAAAATGCCTCGGATTTTAAATTTCTGTATTTTGTTAATAAAAGGTTCTCAGAGCTATATTTTCAAATTTGTGTTCAGTTAAGGCTGTTTGTGATTATCAATATCATAGAAATCGAAATTTGCGAATTCGGGAAAAAAGTGCATTTTGAAACCATGGGGTATAGTCCAGCAGAATTAAGCAAAAATGCCTCGGATTTCAAATTTCTGTATTTTTGTTATAAAAGGTTCTCAGAGCTATATTTTCAAATTTGTGTTCAGTTAAGGCTGTTTGTGATTATCAATATCATAGAAATCGAAAATTTGCGAATTCGGGAAAAAAGCGCATTTTGAAACCATGGGGTATAGTCAGCAGAATTAAGCAAAAAATGCCTCGGATTTCAAATTTCTGTATTTTTGTTAGCTAAAGGTTCTCAGAGCTTATATTTTCAAATTTGTGTTCAGTTAAGGCTGTTTGTGATTTTCAAAATCATAGAAATCGAAATTTGCGAATTCGGGAAAAAAGTGCATTTTGAAACCATGGGCTATAGTCCAGCAGAATTAAGCAAAAATGCCTCGGATTTCAAATTTCTGTATTTTTGTTAATAAAACGTTCTCAGAGCTATATTTTCAAATTTGTGTTCAGTTAAGGCTGTTTGTGATAATCAATATCATAGAAATCGAAATTTGCGAATTCGGGAAAAAAGTGCATTTTGAAACCATGGGCTATAGTCCAGCAGAATTAAGCAAAAATGCCTCGGATTTCAAATTTCTGTATTTTTGTTAATAAAAGGTTCTCAGAGCTATATTTTCAAATTTGTGTTCAGTTAAGGCTGTTTGTGATTATTAATATCATAGAAATCGAAGTTTGCGAATTCGGGAAAAAAGTGCATTTTGAAACTGAAATTTTTGTATTTTTGTTAGCTAAAGGTTCTCAGAGCTATATTTTCAAATTTTTGTTCAGTTAAGGCTGTTTGTGATTATCAATATCATAGAAATCGAAATTGCGAATTCGGGGAAAAAGTGCATTTTGAAACCATGGGGCTATAGTCCAGCAGAATTAAGCAAAAATGCCTCGGATTTCAAATTTCTGTATTTTTGTTAGCTAAAGGTTCTCAGAGCTATATTTTCAAATTTGTGTTCAGTTAAGGCTGTTTGTGATTATCAATATCATAGAAATCGAAATTTGCGAATTCGGGAAAAAAGTGCATTTTGTAACCATGGTCTATAGTCCAGCAGAATTAAGCAAAAATGCCTCGGATTTCAAATTTCTGTATTTTTGTTAATAAAAGGTTCTCAGAGCTATATTTTCAAATTTGTGTTCAGTTAAGGCTGTTTGTGATTATCAATATCATAGAAATCGAAATTTGCGAATTCGGGAAAAAAGTGCATTTTGAAACCATGGGCTATAGTCCAGCAGAATTAAGCAAAAATGCTCGGATTTCAAATTTCTGTATTTTTGTTAATAAAAGGTTCTCAGAGCTATATTTTCAAATTTGTGTTCAGTTAAGGCTGTTTGTGATTATCAATATCATAGAAATCGAAATTTGCGAATTCGGGAAAAAAGCGCATTTTGAAACCATGGGGTATAGTCCAGCAGAATTAAGCAAAAATGCCTCGGATTTCAAATTTCTGTATTTTTGTTAGCTAAAGGTTCTCAGAGCTATATTTTCAAATTTGTGTTCAGTTAAGGCTGTTTGTGATTATCAATATCATTGAAATCGAAATTTGCGAATTCGGGAAAAAAGTGCATTTTGAAACCATGGGCTATAGTCCAGCAGAATTAAGCAAAAATGCCTCGGATTTCAATTTCTGTATTTTTGTTAATAAAAGGTTCTCAGAGCTATATTTTCAAATGTGTGTTCAGTTAAGGCTGTTTGTGATTATCAATATCATACAAATCGAATTTGCGAATTCGGCAAAAAAGTGCATTTTGAAACCATGGGCTATAGTCCAGCAGAATTAAGCAAAAATGCCTCGGATTTCAAATTTCTGTATTTTTGTTAATAAAACGTTCTCAGAGCTATATTTTCAAATTTGTGTTCAGTTAAGGCTGTTTGTGATAATCAATATCATAGAAATCGAAATTTGCGAATTCGGGAAAAAAGTGCATTTTGAAACCATGGGCTATAGTCCAGCAGAATTAAGCAAAAATGCCTCGGATTTCAATTTCTGTATTTTTGTTAATAAAAGGTTCTCAGAGCTATATTTTCAAATTTGTGTTCAGTTAAGGCTGTTTGTGATTATTAATATCATAGAAATCGAAATTTGCGAATTCGGGAAAAAAGTGCATTTGAAACCATGGGCTATAGTCCAGCAGAATTAAGCAAAAATGCCTCGGATTTCAAATTTTTGTATTTTTGTTAGCTAAAGGTTCTCAGAGCTATATTTTCAAATTTGTGTTCAGTTAAGGCTGTTGTGATTATCAATTTCATAGAAATCGAAATTTGCGAATTCGGGAAAAAAGTGCATTTTGAAACCATGGGCTATAGTCCAGCAGAATTAAGCAAAAATGCCTCGATTTCAAATTTCTGTATTTTTTGTTAATAAAAGGTTATCAGAGCTATATTTTCAAATTTGTGTTCAGTTAAGGCTGTTTGTGATTATCAATATCATACAAATCGAAATTTGCGAATTCGGCAAAAAAGTGCATTTTGAAACCATGGGCTATAGTCCAGCAGAATTAAGCAAAAATGCCTCGGATTTCAAATTTCTGTATTTTTGTTAATAAAACGTTCTCAGAGCTATATTTTCAAATTTGTGTTCAGTTAAGGCTGTTTGTGATTATAAATATCATAGAAATCGAAATTTGCGAATTCGGGAAAAAAAGTGCATTTTGAAACCATGGGCCTATAGTCCAGCAGAATTGTAGCAAAAATGCCTCGGATTTCAATTTTTGTATTTTTGTTAGCTAAAGGTTCTCAGAGCTATATTTTCAAATTTGTGTTCAGTTAAGGCTGTTTGTGATTATCAATTTCATAGAAATCGAAATTTGCGAATTCGGGAAAAAAGTGCATTTTGAAACCATGGGCTATAGTCCAGCAGAATTAAGCAAAAATGCCTCGGATTTCAAATTTCTGTATTTTTGTTAATAAAAGGTTATCAGAGCTATATTTTCAAATTTGTGTTCAGTTAAGGCTGTTTGTGATTATCAATATCATACAAATCGAAATTTGCGAATTCGGCAAAAAAGTGCATTTTGAAACCATGGGCTATAGTCCAGCAGAATTAAGGCAAAAATGCCTCGGATTTCAAATTTCTGTATTTTTGTTAATAAAACGTTCTCAGAGCTATATTTTCAAATTCGTGTTCAGTTAAGGCTGTTTGTGATTATCAATATCATAGAAATCGAAATTTGCGAATTCGGGAAAAAAGTGCATTTGAAACCATGGGTATAGTCCAGCAGAATTAAGCAAAAATGCCTCGGATTTCAAATTTCTGTATTTTTGTTAGCTAAAGGTTCTCAGAGCTATATTTTCAAATTTGTGTTCAGTTAAGGCTGTTTGTGATTATCAAAATCATAGAAATCGAAATTTGCGAATTCGGGAAAAAAGTGCATTTTGAAACCATGGGCTATAGTCCAGCAGAATTAAGCAAAATGCCTCGGATTTCAAATTTCTGTATTTTTGTTAATAAAAGGTTCTCAGAGCTATATTTTCAAATTCGTGTTCAGTTAAGGCTGTTTGTGATTATCAATATCATAGAAATCGAAATTTGCGAATTCGGGAAAAAAGCGCATTTTGAAACCATGGGGTATAGTCCAGCAGAATTAAGCAAAAATGCCTCGGATTTCAAATTTCTGTATTTTTGTTAGCTAAAGGTTCTCAGAGCTATATTTTCAAATTTGTGTTCAGTTAAGGCTGTTTGTGATTATCAAAATCATAGAAATCGAAATTTGCGAATTCGGGAAAAAAGTGCATTTTTGAAACCATGGGGTATAGTCCAGCAGAATTAAGCAAAAATGCCTCGGATTTCAAATTTCTGTATTTTTTGATAATAAAAGGTTCTCAGAGCTATATTTTCAAATTTGTGTTCAGTTAAGGCTGTTTGTGATTATCAATATCATAGAAATCGAAATTTGCGAATTCGGGAAAAAAGTGCATTTTGAAACCATGGGGTATAGTCCAGCAGAATTAAGCAAAAATGCCTCGGATTTCAAATTTCTGTATTTTTGTTAGCTAAAGGTTTCTCAGAGCTTTATTTTCAAATTTGTGTTCAGTTAAGCTGTTTGTGATTATCAAAATCATAGAAATCGAAATTTGCGAATTCGGGGAAAAAAGTGCATTTGAAACCATGGGGTATAGTCCAGCAGAATTAAGCAAAAATGCCTCGGATTTCAAATTTCTGTATTTTTGCTAATAAAAGGTTCTCAGAGCCTATATTTTCGAATTTGTGTTCAGTTAAGGCTGTTTGTGATTATCAATATCGTAGAAATCGAAATTTGCGAATTCGGGAAAAAAGTGCATTTTGAAACCATGGGCTATAGTCCAGCAGAATTAAGCAAAAATGCCTCGGATTTCAAATTTCTGTATTTTTGTTAATAAAAGGTTCTCAGAGCTATATTTTCAAATTTGTGTTCAGTTAAGGCTGTTTGTGATTATTAATATCATAGAAATCGAAGTTTGCGAATTCGGGAAAAAAGTGCATTTTGAAACTGAAATTTTTGTATTTTTGTTAGCTAAAGGTTCTCAGAGCTATATTTCAAATTTTTGTTCAGTTAAGGCTGTTTGTGATTATCAATATCATAGAAATCGAAATTTGCGAATTCGGGGGAAAAAGTGCATTTTGAAACCATGGGCTATAGTCCAGCAGAATTAAGCAAAATGCTCGGATTTCAAATTTCTGTATTTTTGTTAATAAAAGGTTCTCAGAGCTATATTTTCAAATTTGTGTTCAGTTAAGGCTGTTTGTGATTATCAATATCATAGAAATCGAAATTTGCGAATTCGGGAAAAAAAGTGCATTTTGAAACCATGGGCTATAGTCCAGCAGAATTAAGCAAAAATGCCTCGGATTTCAAATTTCTGTATTTTTGTTAGCTAAAGGTTCTCAGAGCTATATTTTCAAAATTTGTGTTCAGTTAAGGCTGTTTGTGATTATCAATATCATAGAAATCGAAATTTGCGAATTCGGGAAAAAAGTGCATTTTGTAACCATGGTCTATAGTCCAGCAGAATTAAGCAAAAATGCCTCGGATTTCAAATTTCTGTATTTTTGTTAATAAAAGGTTCTCAGAGCTATATTTTCAAATTTGCGTTCAGTTAAGGCTGTTTGTGATTATCAATATCATAGAAATCGAAATTTGCGAATTCGGAAAAAAGTGCATTTTGAAACCATGGGCTATAGTCCAGCAGAATTAAGCAAAATGCCTCGGATTTCAATTTCTGTATTTTTGTTAATAAAAGGTTCTCAGAGCTATATTTTCAAATTTGTGTTCAGTTAAGGCTGTTTGTGATTATCAATATCATAGAAATCGAAATTTGCGAATTCGGGAAAAAAGCGCATTTTGAAACCATGGGGTATAGTCCAGCAGAATTAAGCAAAAATGCCTCGGATTTCAAATTTCTGTATTTTTGTTAGCTAAAGGTTCTCAGAGCTATATTTTCAAATTTGTGTTCAGTTAAGGCTGTTTGTGATTATCAATATCATAGAAATCGAAATTTGCGAATCGGGAAAAAAGTGCATTTTGAAACCATGGGCTATAGTCCAGCAGAATTAAGCAAAAATGCCTCGGATTTCAAATTTCTGTATTTTTGTTAATAAAAGGTTCTCAGAGCTATATTTTCAAATGTGTGTTCAGTTAAGGCTGTTTGTGATTATCAATATCATACAAATCGAAATTTGCGAATTCGGCAAAAAAGTGCATTTTGAAACCATGGGCTATAGTCCAGCAGAATTAAGCAAAAATGCCTCGGATTTCAAATTTCTGTATTTTTGTTAATAAAACGTTCTCAGAGCTATATTTTCAAATTTGTGTTCAGTTAAGGCTGTTTGTGATAATCAATATCATAGAAATCGAAATTTGCGAATTCGGGAAAAAAAGTGCATTTTGAAACCATGGGCTATAGTCCAGCAGAATTAAGGCAAAAATGCCTCGGATTTCAAATTTCTGTATTTTTGTTAATAAAAGGTTCTCAGAGCTATATTTCAAATTTGTGTTCAGTTAAGGCTGTTTATGATTATTAATATCATAGAAATCGAAATTTGCGAATTCGGGAATAAAAAGTGCATTTTGAAACCATGGGCTATAGTCCAGCAGAATTAAGCAAAAATGCCTCGGATTTCAAATTTTTGTATTTTTGTTAGCTAAAGGTTCTCAGAGCTATATTTTCAAATTTGTGTTCAGTTAAGGCTGTTTGTGATTATCAAGTTCATAGAAATCGAAATTTGCGAATTCGGGAAAAAAAGTGCATTTTGAAACCATGGGCTATAGTCCAGCAGAATTAAGCAAAAATGCCTCGGATTTCAAATTTCTGTATTTTTGTTAATAAAAGGTTATCAGAGCTATATTTTCAAATTTGTGTTCAGTTAAGGCTGTTTGTGATTATCAATATCATACAAATCGAAATTTGCGAATTCGGCAAAAAAGTGCATTTGAAACCATGGCTATAGTCCAGCAGAATTAAGCAAAAATGCCTCGGATTTCAAATTTCTGTATTTTTGTTAATAAAACGTTCTCAGAGCTATATTTTCAAATTTGTGTTCAGTTAAGGCTGTTTGTGATAATCAATATCATAGAAATCGAAATTTGCGAATTCGGGAAAAAAGTGCATTTTGAAACCATGGGCTATAGTCCAGCAGAATTAAGCAAAATGCCTCGGATTTCAAATTTCTGTATTTTTGTTAATAAAGGTTCTCAGAGCTATATTTTAAAATTTGTGTTCAGTTAAGGCTGTTTGTGATAATCAATATCATAGAAATCGAAATTTGCGAATTCGGGAAAAAAGTGCATTTGAAACCATGGGCTATAGTCCAGCAGAATTAAGCAAAATGCCTCGGATTTCAAATTTCTGTATTTTTGTAATAAAAGGTTCTCAGAGCTATATTTTTCAAATTCGTGTTCAGTTAAGGCTGTTTGTGATTATCAATATCATAGAAATCGAAATTTGCGAATTCGGGAAAAAAGTGCATTTTGAAACCATGGGCTATATTCCAGCAGAATTAAGCAAAAATGCCTCGGATTTCAAATTTCTGTACTTTTGTTAATAAAAGGTTCTCAGAGCTATATTTTCAAATTTGTGTTTAGTTAGGGACCCTCTCAATTGTCAGCATCATAGAAATCAAAATTTGTGAATTCGGGAAAAATGTGAATTTTGAACCATTGGCTATAGTCCAGCAGAATTAAGCAAAAATGCCTCGGATTTCAAATTTCCGTATTTTTGTTAATAAAACGTTCTCAGAGCAATATTTTAAAATTTGTGTTCATTTAAGGCTGTTTTGTGATTATCAATATAATAAAAATCGAAATTTGCGAATTCGGGAAAAAAGTGCATTTTGAAACCATGGGCTATAGTCCAGCAGAATTAAGCAAAAATGCCTCGGATTTCAAATTTCTGTATTTTTGTTAATAAACGGTTCTCAGAGCTATATTTTCAAATTTGTGTTCAGTTAAGGCTGCTTGTGATTATCAATATCATAGAAATCGAAATTTGCGAATTCGGGAAAAAAGTGCATTTTGAAACCATGGGCTATAGTCCAGCAGATTAAGCAAAAATGCCTCGGATTTCAAATTTCTGTATTTTTGTTTGCTAAAGGTTCTCAGAGCTATATTTTCAAATTTGTGTTTAGTTAGGGACGCTCTCAATCGTCAGCATCATAGAAATCGAAATTTGCGAATTCGGGAAAAAGTGCATTTTGAAACCATGGGCTATAGTCCAGCAGAATTAAGCAAAAATGCCTCGGATTTCAAATTTTTGTATTTTTGTTAGCTAAAGGTTCTCAGAGCTATATTTTCAAATTTGTGTTCAGTTAAGGCTGTTTTGTGATTATCAATATCATACAAATCGAAATTGCGAATTCGGGAAAAAAGTGCATTTTGAAACCATGGGCTATAGTCCAGCAGAATTAAGCAAAAATGCCTCGGATTTCAAATTTCTGTATTTTTGTTTGCTAAAGGTTCTCAGAGCTATATTTTCAAATTCGTGTTCAGTTAAGGCTGTTTGTGATTATCAATATCATAGAAATCGAAATTTGCGAATTCGGGAAAAAAGTGCATTTTGAAACCATGGGCTATATTCCAGCAGAATTAAGCAAAAATGCCTCGGATTTCAAATTTCTGTACTTTTGTTAATAAAAGGTTCTCAGAGCTATATTTTCAAATTTGTGTTTAGTTAGGGACCCTCTCAATTGTCAGCATCATAGAAATCAAAATTTGTGAATTCGGGAAAAATGTGAATTTTGAAACCATTGGCTATAGTCCAGCAGAATTAAGCAAAAATGCCTCGGATTTCAAATTTCCGTATTTTTGTTAATAAAACGTTCTCAGAGCAATATTTTAAAATTTGTGTTCATTTAAGGCTGTTTGTGATTATCAATATAATAAAAATCGAAATTTGCGAATTCGGGAAAAAAGTGCATTTTGAAACCATGGGCTATAGTCCAGCAGAATTAAGCAAAAATGCCTCGGATTTCAAATTTCTGTATTTTTGTTAATAAACGGTTCTCAGAGCTATATTTTCAAATTTGTGTTCAGTTAAGGCTGTTTGTGATTATCAATATCATAGAAATCGAAATTTGCGAATTCGGGAAAAAAGTGCATTTTGAAACCATGGGCTATAGTCCAGCAGAATTAAGCAAAAATGCCTCGGATTTCAAATTTCTGTATTTTTGTTTGCTAAAGGTTCTCAGAGCTATATTTTCAAATTTGTGTTTAGTTAGGGACGCTCTCAATTGTCAGCATCATAGAAATCGAAATTTGCGAATTCGGGAAAAAGTGCATTTTGAAACCATGGGCTATAGTCCAGCAGAATTAAGCAAAAATGCCTCGGATTTCAAATTTTTGTATTTTTGTTAGCTAAAGGTTCTCAGAGCTATATTTTCAAATTTGTGTTCAGTTAAGGCTGTTTGTGATTATCAATATCATACAAATCGAAATTTGCGAATTCGGGAAAAAAGTGCATTTTGAAACCATGGGCTATAGTCCAGCAGAATTAAGCAAAAATGCCTCGGATTTCAAATTTCTGTATTTTTGTTTGCTAAAGGTTCTCAGAGCTATATTTTCAAATTTGTGTTTAGTTAGGGACGCTCTCAATCGTCAGCATCATAGAAATCGAAATTTGCGAATTCGGGAAAAAGTGCATTTTGAAACCATGGGCTATAGTCCAGCAGAATTAAGCAAAAATGCCTCGGATTTCAAATTTCTGTATTTTTGTTAATAAACGGTTCTCAGAGCTATATTTTCAAATTTGTGTTCAGTTAAGGCTGTTTGTGATTATCAATTTCATAGAAATCGAAATTTGCGAATTCGGGAAAAAAGTGCATTTTGAAACCATGGGCTATAGTCCAGCAGAATTAAGCAAAAATGCCTCGGATTTCAAATTTTTGTATTTTTGTTAGCTAAAGGTTCTCAGAGCTATATTTTCAAATTTGTGTTCAGTTAAGGCTGTTTGTGATTATCAATTTCATAGAAATCGAAATTTGCGAATTCGGGAAAAAAGTGCATTTTGAAACCATGGGCTATAGTCCAGCAGAATTAAGCAAAAATGCATCGGATTTCAAATTTCTGTATTTTTGTTAATAAAAGGTTCTCAGAGCTATATTTTCAAATTTGTGTTCAGTTAAGGCTGTTTGTGATTATCAATATCATACAAATCGAAATTTGCGAATTCGGCAAAAAAGTGCATTTTGAAACCATGGGCTATAGTCCAGCAGAATTAAGCAAAAATGCCTCGGATTTCAAATTTCTGTATTTTTGTGAATAAAAGGTTCTCAGAGCTATATTTTCAAATTTGTGTTCAGTTAAGGCTGTTTGTGATTATTAATATCATAGAAATCGAAATTTGCGAATTCGGGAAAAAACTGCATTTTGAAACCATGGGCTATAGTCCAGCAGAATTAAGCAAAAATGCCTCGGATTTCAAATTTCTGTATTTTTGTGAATAAAAGGTTCTCAGAGCTATATTTTCAAATTTGTGTTCAGTTAAGGCTGTTTGTGATTATTAATATCATAGAAATCGAAATTTGCGAATTCGGGAAAAAAATGCATTTTGAAACCATGGGCTTTAGTCCAGCAGAATTAAGCAAAAATGCCTCGGATTTCAAATTTCTGTATTTTTGTTAATAAAAGGTTCTCAGAGCTATATTTTCAAATTTGTGTTCAGTTAAGGCTGTTTGTGATTATCAATATCATAGAAATCGAAATTTGCGAATTCGGGAACAAAGTGCATTTTGAAACCATGGGCTATAGTCCAGCAGAATTAAGCAAAAATGCCTCGGATTTCAAATTTCTGTACTTTTGTTAATAAAAGGTTCTCAGAGCTATATTTTCAAATTTGTGTTTAGTTAGGGACGTTCTCAATTGTCAGCATCATAGAAATCGAAATTTGCGAATACGGGAAAAGAGTGCATTTTGAAACCATGGGCTATAGTCCAGCAGAATTAAGCAAAAATGCCTTGGATTTCAAATTTCTGTATTTTTGTTAATAAAAGGTTCTCAGAGCTATATTTTCAAATTTGTGTTCAGTTAAGGCTGTTTGTGATTATCATTATCATAGAAGTCGAAATTTGCGAATTCGGGAAAAAAGTGCATTTTGAAACCATGGGCTATAGTCCAGCAGAATTAAGCAAAAATGCCTCGGATTTCAAATTTCTGTATTTTTGTTAATAAAAGTTTCTCAGAGCTAAATTTTCAAATTTGTGTTTAGTTAGGAACGCTCTCAATTGTCAGCATCATGGAAATCAAAATTTGCGAATTCGGGAAAAAAGTGAATTTTGAAACCATGGGCTATAGTCCAGCAGAATTAAGCAAAAATGTTTCGGAATTCAAATTTCTGTATTTTTGTTAATAAAAGGTTCTCAGAGCTATATTTTCAAATTTGTGTTCAGTTAAGGCTGTTTGTTATTACCAATATCATAGAAATCGAAATTTGCGATTTCGGGAAAAAAGTGCACTTTGAAACCATGGGCTATAGTCCAGCAGAATTAAGCAAAAATGCCTCGGATTTCAAATTTCTGTATTTTTGTTAATAAAAGTTTCTCAGAGCTAAATTTTCAAATTTGTGTTTAGTTAGAGACGCTCTCAATTGTCAGCATCATAGAAATCAAAATTTGCGAATTCGGGAAAAAAGCGAATTTTTAAACCATGGGCTATAGTCCAGCAGAATTAAGCAAAAATGCCTCGGATTTCAAATTTCTGTATTTTTGTTAATAAAAGTTTCTCAGAGCTAAATTTTCAAATTTGTGTTTAGTTAGAGACGCTCTCAATTGTCAGCATCATAGAAATCAAAATTTGCGAATTCGGGAAAAAAGTGCATTTTGAAACCATGGGCTATAGTCCAGCAGAATTAAGCAAAAATGCCTCGGATTTCAAATTTCTGTATTTTTGTTAGCTAAAGGTTCTCAGAGCTATATTTTCAAATTTGTGTTCAGTTAAGGCTTTTTGTGATTATCAATATCATAGAAATCGAAATTTGCGAATTCGGGAAAAAAGTGCATTTTGAAACCATGGGCTATAGTCCAGCAGAATTAAGCAAAAATGCCTCGGATTTCAAATTTCTGCACTTTTGTTAATAAAAGGTTCTCAGAGCTATATTTTCAAATTTGTGTTTAGTTAGGGACGTTCTCAATTGTCAGCATCATAGAAATCGAAATTTGCGAATTCGGGAAAAAAGTGCATTTTGAAACCATGGGCTATAGTCCAGCAGAATTAAGCAAAAATGCCTCGGATTTCAAATTTCCGTATTTTTGTTAATAAAAGTTTCTCAGAGCTAAATTTTCAAATTTGTGTTTAGTTAGGGACGCTCTCAATTGTCAGCATCATAGAAATCAAAATTTGCGAATTCGGGAAAAAAGTGAATTTTGAAACCATGGGCTATAGTCCAGCAGAATTAAGCAAAAATGCCTCGGATTTCAAATTTCCGTATTTTTGTTAATAAAACGTTCTCAGAGCTATATTTTAAAATTTGTGTTCAGTTAAGGCTATTTGTGATTATCAGTATCACAGAAATCGAAATTTGCGAATTCGGGAAAAAAGTGCATTTTGAAACCATGGGCTACAGTCCAGCAGAATTAAGCAAAAATGCCTCGGATTTCAAATTTCCGTATTTTTGTTAATAAAACGTTCTCAGAGCTATATTTTAAAATTTGTGTTCAGTTAAGGCTATTTGTGATTATCAGTATCACAGAAATCGAAATTTGCGAATTCGGGAAAAAAGCGAAAAGCAGCATTAAGCAAAAATGCCTCGGATTTCAAATTTCTGTATTTTTGTTATTAAAAGTTTCTCAGAGCTAAATTTTCAAATTTGTGTTTAGTTAGGGACGCTCTCAACTGTCAGCATCATAGAAATCAAAATTTGCGAATTCGGGAAAAAAGTGCATTTTGAAAACATGGGCTATACTCCAGCAGAATTAAGCAAAAATGTCTCGGATTTCAAATTTCTGTATTTTTGTTAGCTAAAGGTTCTCAGAGTTATATTTTCAAATTTGGGTTCAGTTAAGGCTGTTTGTGATTATCAATATCATAGAAATCGAAATTTGCGAATTCGGGAAAAAAGTGCATTTTGAAACCATGGGCTATAGTCCAGCAGAATTAAGCAAAAATGCCTCGGATTTCAAATTTTTGTATTTTTGTTAGCTAAAGGTTCTCAGAGCTATATTTTCAAATTTGTGTTCAGTTAAGGCTGTTTGTGATTATCGATATCATAGAAATCGAAATTTGCGATTTCGGGAAAAAAGTGCATTTTGAAACCATGGGATAGTCCAGCAGAATCAAGCAAAAATGCCTCGGATTTCAGATTTCTGTATTTTTGTCAATAAAAGTTTCTCAGAGCTAAATTTTCAAATTTGTATTTAGTTAGGGACGCTCTCAATTGTCAGCATCATAGAAATCGAAATTTGCGAATTCGGGAAAAAAGTGAATTTTGAAACCATGGGCTATAGTCCAGCAGAATTAAGCAAAAATGCCTCGGATTTCAAATTTCTGTATTTTTGTTAATAAAAGGTTCTCAGAGCTATATTTTCAAATTTGTGTTCAGTTAATGCTTTTTGTGATTATCAATATCACAGAAATCGAAATTTGCGAATTCGGGAAAAAAGCGAATTTTGAAACCATGGGCAGAATTAAGCAAAAATGCCTCGGATTTCAAATTTCTGTATTTTTGTTAATAAAAGTTTCTCAGAGCTAAATTTTCAAATTTGTGTTTAGTTAGAGACGCTCTCAATTGTCAGCATCATAGAAATCAAAATTTGCGAATTCGGGAAAAAAGTGCATTTTGAAACCATGGGCTATAGTCCAGCAGAATTAAGCAAAAATGCCTCGGATTTCAAATTTTTGTATTTTTGTTAGCTAAAGGTTCTCAGAGCTATATTTTCAAATTTGTGTTCAGTTAAGGCTGTTTGTGATTATCGATATCATAGAAATCGAAATTTGCGATTTCGGGAAAAAAGTGCATTTTGAAACCATGGGATAGTCCAGCAGAATCAAGCAAAAATGCCTCGGATTTCAGATTTCTGTATTTTTGTCAATAAAAGTTTCTCAGAGCTAAATTTTCAAATTTGTATTTAGTTAGGGACGCTCTCAATTGTCAGCATCATAGAAATCGAAATTTGCGAATTCGGGAAAAAAGTGAATTTTGAAACCATGGGCTATAGTCCAGCAGAATTAAGCAAAAATGCCTCGGATTTCAAATTTCTGTATTTTTGTTAATAAAAGGTTCTCAGAGCTATATTTTCAAATTTGTGTTCAGTTAATGCTTTTTGTGATTATCAATATCACAGAAATCGAAATTTGCGAATTCGGGAAAAAAGCGAATTTTGAAACCATGGGCAGAATTAAGCAAAAATGCCTCGGATTTCAAATTTCTGTATTTTTGTTAATAAAAGTTTCTCAGAGCTAAATTTTCAAATTTGTGTTTAGTTAGAGACGCTCTCAATTGTCAGCATCATAGAAATCAAAATTTGCGAATTCGGGAAAAAAGTGCATTTTGAAACCATGGGCTATAGTCCATCAGAATTAAGCAAAAATGCCTTGGATTTCAAATTTCTGTGTTTTTGTTAATAAAAGGTTCTCAGAGCTATATTTTCAAATTTGTGTTCAGTTAAGGCTGTTTGTGATTATCATTATCATAGAAGTCGAAATTTGCGAATTCGGGAAAAAAGTGCATTTTGAAACCATGGGCTATAGTCCAGCAGAATTAAGCAAAAATGCCTCGGATTTCAAATTTCTGTATTTTTGTTAATAAAAGGTTCTCAGAGCTATATTTTCAAATTTGTGTTCGGGAATTCGGGAAAAACGAATTTTGAAACCATGGGCTATAGTCCAGCAGAATTAAGCAAAAATGCCTCGGATTTCAAATTTCTGTATTTTTGTTAATAAAAGTTTCTCAGAGCTAAATTTTCAAATTAGTGTTTAGTTAGGGACGCTCTCAATTGTCAGCATCATAGAAATCAAAATTTGCGAATTCGGGAAAAAAGTGCATTTTGAAACCATAGGCTATAGTCCAGCAGAATTAAGCAAAAATGCCTCGGATTTCAAATTTCTGTATTTTTGGTAATAAAAGGTTCTCAGAGCTATATTTTCAAATTTGTGTTCGGTTAAAGCTGTTTGTGATTATCAATATCATAGAAATCGAAATATACGAATTCGGGAAAAAAGTGCATTTTGAAATCATGGGCTATAGTCCAGCAGAATTAAGCAAAAATGCCTAAGGTTTTCAAATTTCTGTATTTTTGTTAGTAAAAGGTTCTCAGAGCTATATTTTCAAATTTGTGTTCAGTTAAGGCTATTTGTGATAATCAATATCATAGAAATCGAAATTTGCGAATTCGGGAAAAAAACGATTTTTGAAACCATAGTCCGGCAGAATTAAGCAAAAATGCCTCGGATTTCAAATTTCTGTATTTTTGTTAATAAAAGGTTCTCAGAGCTATATTTTCAAATTTGTGTTCAGTTAAGGCTATTTGTGATTATCAATATCATAGAAATCGAAATTTGCGAATTCGGGAAAAAAACGAATTTTGAAACTATGGGCTATAGTCCAGCAGAATTAAGCAAAAATGCCTCGGATTTCAAATTTCTGTATTTTTGTTAATAAAAGGTTCTCAGAGCTATATTTTCAAATTTGTGTTCAGTTAAGGCTGTTTGTGATTATCAATATTATAGAAATCGAAATTTGCGAATTCGGGATAAAAGTGCATTTTGAAGCATGGGCTATAGTCCAGCAGAATTAAGCAAAAATGCCTCGGATTTCAAATTTCTGTATTTTTGTTAATAAAAGTTTCTCAGAGCTAAATTTTCAAATTTGTGTTTAGTTAGGGACGCTCTCAATTGTCAGCATCATAGAAATCAAAATTTGCGAATTCGGGAAAAAAGTGCATTTTGAAGCCATGGGC
The DNA here is from genome assembly GCA_963555765.1 of Orthonevra nobilis. Lineage (NCBI taxonomy): Eukaryota > Metazoa > Arthropoda > Insecta > Diptera > Syrphidae > Orthonevra > Orthonevra nobilis. The sequence goes on along the minus strand of OY743224.1, from coordinate 98,218,709 downwards.
TATAGTCCAGCAGAATTAAGCAAAAATGCCTCGGATTTCAAATTTCTGTATTTTTGTTAATAAAAGTTTCTCAGAGCTAAATTTTCAAATTTGTGTTTAGTTAGGGACGCTCTCAATTGTCGGCATCATAGAAATCAAAATTTGCGAATTCGGGAAAAAAGTGCATTTTGCAACCATGGGCTATAGTCCAGCAGAATTAAGCAATAATGCCTCGGATTCCAAATTTCCTTTTTTTTTGTTAATAAAAGTTTCTCAGAGCTATATTTTCAAATTTGTGTTTAGTTAGGGACACTCTCAATTGTCAGCATCATAGAAATCCAAATTTTCGAATTCGGGAAAAAAGTGCATTTTGAAACCATGGGCTATAGTCCAGCAGAATTAAGCAAAAATGCCTCGGATTTCAAATTTCTGTATTTTTGTTAATAAAACGTTCTCAGAGCTATATTTTCAAATTTGTGTTCTGTTAAAGCTGTTTGTGATTATCAATATCATAGAAATCAAAATTTGCGAATACGGAAAAAAAGTGCATTTTGAAGCCATGGGCTATAGTCCAGCAGAATTAAGCAAAAATGCCTCGGATTTCAAATTTTTGTATTTTTGTTAAAAAAAGGTTCTCAGAGCTATATTTTTAAATTTGTGTTCAGTTACGGCTCTTTATGATTCTCAATATCATGGGCTACCATGGGCTATAGTCCAGCAGAATTAAGCAAAAATGCCTCGGATTTCAAATTTCTGTATTTTTGTTAATAAAACGTTCTCAGAGCTGTGTTCAGTTAAGGCTGTTTGTGATTATCAATATCATAGAAATCGAAATTTGCGAATTCGGGATAAAAGTGCATTTTGAAGCCATGGGCTATAGTCCAGCAGGATTAAGCAAAAATGCCTCGGATTTCAAATTTCTGTATTTTTGTTAATAAAACGTTCTCAGAGCTGTATTTTCAAATTTGTGTTCAGTTAAGGCTGTTTGTGATTATCAATATCATAGAAATCGAAATTTGCGAATTCGGGATAAAAGTGCATTTTGAAGCCATGGGCTATAGTCCAGCAGAATTAAGCAAAAATGCCTCGGATTTCAAATTTCTGTATTTTTGTTAATAAAAGTTTCTCAGAGCTAAATTTTCAAATTTGTGTTTAGTTAGGGACGCTCTCAATTGTCAGCATCATAGAAATCAAAATTTGCGAATTCGGGAAAAAAGTGCATTTTGAAGCCATGGGCTATAGTCCAGCAGAATCAAGCAAAAATGCCTCGGATTTCAAATTTCTGTATTTTTGTTAATAAAAGGTTCTCAGAGCTATATTTTTAAATTTGTGTTCAGTTACGGCTATTTGTGATTATCAATATCATAGAAATCGAAATTTGCGAATTCGGGAAAAAAACGAATTTTGAAACCATGGGCTATAGTCCAGCAGAATTAAGCAAAAATTCCTCGGATTTCAAATTTCTGTATTTTTGTTAATAAAAGGTTCTCAGAGCTATATTTTCAAATTTGTGTTCAGTTAAGGGTGTTTGTGATTATCAATATCATAGAAATCGAAATTTGCGAATTCGGGAAAAAAGTGCATTTTGAAACCATGGGCTATAGTCCAGCAGAATTAAGCAAAAATGCCTCGGATTTCAAATTTCTTTATTTTTGTTAATAAAAGGTTCTCAGAGCTAAATTTTCAAATTTGTGTTTAGTAAGGGACGCTCTTAATCGTCAGCATCACAGAAATCGAAATTTTTGCGAATTCGGGAAAAAAGTGCATTTTGAAACCATGGGCTATAGTCCAGCAGAATTAAGCAAAAATGCCTCGGATTTCAAATTTCTGTATTTGTGTTAATAAAAGCTTTTCAGGGCTAAATTTTCAAATTTGTGTTTAGTTAGGGACGCTCTTAATCGTCAGCATCATAGAAATCGAAATTTTTGCGAATTCGGGAAAAAAGTGCATTTTGAAACCATGGGCTATAGTCCAGCAGAATTACGCAAAAATGCCTCGGATTTCAAATTTCTGTATTTTTGTTAATAAAAGTTTCTCAGAGCTAAATTTTCAAATTTGTGTTTAGTTAGGGACGCTCTTAATCGTCAGCATCATAGAAATCGAAATTTTTGCGAATTCGGGAAAAAAGTGTATTTTGAAACCATGGGCTATAGTCCAGCAGAATTAAGCAAAAATGCCTCGGATTTCAAATTTCTGTATTTGTGTTAATAAAAGCTTTTCAGGGCTAAATTTTCAAATTTGTGTTTAGTTAGGGACGCTCTTAATCGTCAGCATCATAGAAATCGAAATTTGCGAATTCGGGAAAAAAGTGCATTTTGAAACCATGGGCTATAGTCCAGCAGAATTAAGCAAAAATGCCTCGGATTTCAAATTTCTGTATTTTTGTTAATACAAGTTTCTCAGAGCTTAATTTTCAAATTTGTGTTTAGTTAGGGACGCTCTTAATTGTCAGCATCATAGAAATCAAAATTTGCGAATACGGAAAAAAAGTGCATTTTGAAGCCATGGGCTATAGTCCAGCAGAATTAAGCAAAAATGCCTCGGATTTCAAATTTTTGTATTTTTGTTAATAAAAGGTTCTCAGAGCTATATTTTTAAATTTGTGTTCAGTTACGGCTATTTGTGATTATCAATATCATAGAAATCGAAATTTGTGAATTCGGGAAAAAAAACGAATTTTGAAACCATGGGCTATAGTCCAGCAGAATTAAGCAAAAATGCCTCGGATTTCAAATTTCTGTATTTTTGTTAATAAAAGGTTCTCAGAGCTATATTTTCAAATTTGTGTTCAGTTAAGGCTGTTTGTGATTATCAATATCATAGAAATCGAAATTTGCGAATTCGGGATAAAAGTGCATTTTGAAGCCATGGGCTATAGTCCAGCAGAATTAAGCAAAAATGCCTCGGATTTCAAATTTCTGTATTTTTGTTAATAAAAGTTTCTCAGAGCTAAATTTTCAAATTTGTGTTTAGTTAGGGACGCTCTCAATTGTCAGCATCATAGAAATCAAAATTTGCGAATTCGGGAAAAAAGTGCATTTTGCAACCATGGGCTATAGTCCAGCAGAATTAAGCAAAAATGCCTCGGATTTCAAATTTCTGTATTTTTGTTAATAAAACGTTCACAGAGCTATATTTTCAAATTTGTGTTCTGTTAAAGCTGTTTGTGATTATCAATATCATAGAAATCAAAATTTGCGAATACGGAAAAAAAGTGCATTTTGAAGCCATGGGCTATAGTCCAGCAGAATTAAGCAAAAATGCCTCGGATTTCAAATTTCTGTATTTGTGTTAATAAAAGCTTTTCAGGGCTAAATTTTCAAATTTGTGTTTAGTTAGGGACGCTCTTAATCGTCAGCATCATAGAAATCGAAATTTGCGAATTCGGGAAAAAAGTGCATTTTGAAACCATGGGCTATAGTCCAGCAGAATTAAGCAAAAATGCCTCGGATTTCAAATTTCTGTATTTTTGTTAATAAAAGTTTCTCAGAGCTTAATTTTCAAATTTGTGTTTAGTTAGGGACGCTCTCAATTGTCAGCATCATAGAAATCAAAATTTGCGAATACGGGAAAAAAGTGCATTTTGAAGCCATGGGCTATAGTCCAGCAGAATTAAGCAAAAATGCCTCGGATTTCAAATTTTTGTATTTTTGTTAATAAAAGGTTCTCAGAGCTATATTTTTAAATTTGTGTTCAGTTACGGCTATTTGTGATTATCAATATCATAGAAATCGAAATTTGCGAATTCGGGAAAAAAAACGAATTTTGAAACCATGGGCTATAGTCCAGCAGAATTAAGCAAAAATGCCTCGGATTTCAAATTTCTGTATTTTTGTTAATAAAAGGTTCTCAGAGCTATATTTTCAAATTTGTGTTCAGTTAAGGCTGTTTGTGATTATCAATATCATAGAAATCGAAATTTACGAATTCGGGATAAAAGTGCATTTTGAAGCCATGGGCTATAGTCCAGCAGGATTAAGCAAAAATGCCTCGGATTTCAAATTTCTGTATTTTTGTTAATAAAAGTTTCTCAGAGCAAAATTTTCAAATTTGTGTTTAGTTAGGGACGCTCTCAATAGTCAGCATCATAGAAATCAAAATTTGCGAATTCAGGAAAAAAGTGCATTTTGAAGCCATGGGCTATAGTCCAGCAGAATTAAGCAAAAATGCCTCGGATTTCAAATTTCTGTATTTTTGTTAATAAAAGGTTCTCAGAGCTATATTTTTAAATTTGTGTTCAGTTTCGGCTATTTGTGATTATCAATATCATAGAAATCGAAATTTGCGAATTCGGGAAAAAAACGAATTTTGAAACCATGGGCTATAGTCCAGCAGAATTAAGCAAAAATGCCTCGGATTTCAAATTTCTGTATTTTTGTTAATAAAAGGTTCTCAGAGCTATATTTTCAAATTTGTGTTCAGTTAAGGCTGTTTGTGATTATCAATATCATAGAAATCGAAATTTGCGAATTTGGGATAAAAGTGCATTTTGAAGCCATGGGCTATAGTCCAGCAGAATTAAGCAAAAATGCCTCGGATTTCAAATTTCTGTATTTTTGTTAATAAAAGTTTCTCAGAGCTAAATTTTCAAATTTGTGTTTAGTTAGGGACGCTCTCAATTGTCAGCATCATAGAAATCAAAATTTGCGAATTCGGGAAAAAAGTGCATTTTGCAACCATGGGCTATAGTCCAGCAGAATTAAGCAAAAATGCCTCGGATTTCAAATTTCTGTATTTGTGTTAATAAAAGCTTTTCAGGGCTAAATTTTCAAATTTGTGTTTAGTTAGGGACGCTCTTAATCGTCAGCATCATAGAAATCGAAATTTGCGAATTCGGGAAAAAAGTGCATTTTGAAACCATGGGCTATAGTCCAGCAGAATTAAGCAAAAATGCCTCGGATTTCAAATTTCTGTATTTTTGTTAATAAAAGTTTCTCAGAGCTAAATTTTCAAATTTGTGTTTAGTTAGGGACGCTCTCAATTGTCAGCATCATAGAAATCAAAATTTGCGAATACGGGAAAAAAGTGCATTTTGAAGCCATGGGCTATAGTCCAGCAGAATTAAGCAAAAATGCCTCGGATTTCAAATTTTTGTATTTTTGTTAATAAAAGGTTCTCAGAGCTATATTTTTAAATTTGTGTTCAGTTACGGCTATTTGTGATTATCAATATCATAGAAATCGAAATTTGCGAATTCGGGAAAAAAAACGAATTTTGAAACCATGGGCTATAGTCCAGCAGAATTAAGCAAAAATGCCTCGGATTTCAAATTTCTGTATTTTTGTTAATAAAAGGTTCTCAGAGCTATATTTTCAAATTTGTGTTCAGTTAAGGCTGTTTGTGATTATCAATATCATAGAAATCGAAATTTGCGAATTTGGGATAAAAGTGCATTTTGAAGCCATGGGCTATAGTCCAGCAGAATTAAGCAAAAATGCCTCGGATTTCAAATTTCTGTATTTTTGTTAATAAAAGTTTCTCAGAGCTAAATTTTCAAATTTGTGTTTAGTTAGGGACGCTCTCAATTGTCAGCATCATAGAAATCAAAATTTGCGAATACGGGAAAAAAGTGCATTTTGAAGCCATGGGCTATAGTCCAGCAGAATTAAGCAAAAATGCCTCGGATTTCAAATTTCTGTATTTTTGTTAATAAAAGGTTCTCAGAGCTATATTTTCAAATTTGTGTTCAGTTAAGGCTGTTTGTGATTATCAATATCATAGAAATCGAAATTTGCGAATTTGGGATAAAAGTGCATTTTGAAGCCATGGGCTATAGTCCAGCAGAATTAAGCAAAAATGCCTCGGATTTCAAATTTCTGTATTTTTGTTAATAAAAGTTTCTCAGAGCTAAATTTTCAAATTTGTGTTTAGTTAGGGACGCTCTCAATTGTCAGCATCATAGAAATCAAAATTTGCGAATTCGGGAAAAAAGTGCATTTTGCAACCATGGGCTATAGTCCAGCAGAATTAAGCAAAAATGCCTCGGATTTCAAATTTCTGTATTTGTGTTAATAAAAGCTTTTCAGGGCTAAATTTTCAAATTTGTGTTTAGTTAGGGACGCTCTTAATCGTCAGCATCATAGAAATCGAAATTTGCGAATTCGGGAAAAAAGTGCATTTTGAAACCATGGGCTATAGTCCAGCAGAATTAAGCAAAAATGCCTCGGATTTCAAATTTCTGTATTTTTGTTAATAAAAGTTTCTCAGAGCTAAATTTTCAAATTTGTGTTTAGTTAGGGACGCTCTCAATTGTCAGCATCATAGAAATCAAAATTTGCGAATACGGGAAAAAAGTGCATTTTGAAGCCATGGGCTATAGTCCAGCAGAATTAAGCAAAAATGCCTCGATTTCAAATTTTTGTATTTTTGTTAATAAAAGGTTCTCAGAGCTATATTTTTAAATTTGTGTTCAGTTACGGCTATTTGTGATTATCAATATCATAGAAATCGAAATTTGCGAATTCGGGAAAAAAAAACGAATTTTGAAACCATGGGCTATAGTCCAGCAGAATTAAGCAAAAATGCCTCGGATTTCAAATTTCTGTATTTTTGTTAATAAAAGGTTCTCAGAGCTATATTTTCAAATTTGTGTTCAGTTAAGGCTGTTTGTGATTATCAATATCATAGAAATCGAAATTTGCGAATTTGGGATAAAAGTGCATTTTGAAGCCATGGGCTATAGTCCAGCAGAATTAAGCAAAAATGCCTCGGATTTCAAATTTCTGTATTTTTGTTAATAAAAGTTTCTCAGAGCTAAATTTTCAAATTTGTGTTTAGTTAGGGACGCTCTCAATTGTCAGCATCATAGAAATCAAAATTTGCGAATTCGGGAAAAAAGTGCATTTTGCAACCATGGGCTATAGTCCAGCAGAATTAAGCAAAAATGCCTCGGATTTCAAATTTCTGTATTTGTGTTAATAAAAGCTTTTCAGGGCTAAATTTTCAAATTTGTGTTTAGTTAGGGACGCTCTTAATCGTCAGCATCATAGAAATCGAAATTTGCGAATTCGGGAAAAAAGTGCATTTTGAAACCATGGGCTATAGTCCAGCAGAATTAAGCAAAAATGCCTCGGATTTCAAATTTCTGTATTTTTGTTAATAAAAGTTTCTCAGAGCTAAATTTTCAAATTTGTGTTTAGTTAGGGACGCTCTCAATTGTCAGCATCATAGAAATCAAAATTTGCGAATACGGGAAAAAAGTGCATTTTGAAGCCATGGGCTATAGTCCAGCAGAATTAAGCAAAAATGCCTCGGATTTCAAATTTTTGTATTTTTGTTAATAAAAGGTTCTCAGAGCTATATTTTTAAATTTGTGTTCAGTTACGGCTATTTGTGATTATCAATATCATAGAAATCGAAATTTGCGAATTCGGGAAAAAAAAACGAATTTTGAAACCATGGGCTATAGTCCAGCAGAATTAAGCAAAAATGCCTCGGATTTCAAATTTCTGTATTTTTGTTAATAAAAGTTTCTCAGAGCAAAATTTTCAAATTTGTGTTTAGTTAGGGACGCTCTCAATAGTCAGCATCATAGAAATCAAAATTTGCGAATTCGGGAAAAAAGTGCATTTTGAAGCCATGGGCTATAGTCCAGCAGAATTAAGCAAAAATGCCTCGGATTTCAAATTTCTGTATTTTTGTTAATAAAAGGTTCACAGAGCTATATTTTTAAATTTGTGTTCAGTTTCGGCTATTTGTGATTATCAATATCATAGAAATCGAAATTTGCGAATTCGGGAAAAAAACGAATTTTGAAACCATGGGCTATAGTCCAGCAGAATTAAGCAAAAATGCCTCGGATTTCAAATTTCTGTATTTTTGTTAATAAAAGGTTCTCAGAGCTATATTTTCAAATTTGTGTTCAGTTAAGGCTGTTTGTGATTATCAATATCATAGAAATCGAAATTTGCGAATTTGGGATAAAAGTGCATTTTGAAGCCATGGGCTATAGTCCAGCAGAATTAAGCAAAAATGCCTCGGATTTCAAATTTCTGTATTTTTGTTAATAAAAGTTTCTCAGAGCTAAATTTTCAAATTTGTGTTTAGTTAGGGACGCTCTCAATTGTCAGCATCATAGAAATCAAAATTTGCGAATTCGGGAAAAAAGTGCATTTTGAAGCCATGGGCAATAGTCCAGCAGAATCAAGCAAAAATGCCTCGGATTTCAAATTTCTGTATTTTTGTTAATAAAAGGTTCTCAGAGCTATATTTTTAAATTTGTGTTCAGTTACGGCTATTTGTGATTATCAATATCATAGAAATCGAAATTTGCGAATTCGGGAAAAAAACGAATTTTGAAACCATGGGCTATAGTCCAGCAGAATTAAGCAAAAATGCCTCGGATTTCAAATTTCTGTATTTTTGTTAATAAAAGGTTCTCAGAGCTATATTTTCAAATTTGTGTTCAGTTAAGGCTGTTTGTGATTATCAATATCATAGAAATCGAAATTTGCGAATTCGGGAAAAAAGTGCATTTTGAAACCATGGGCTATAGTCCAGCAGAATTAAGCAAAAATGCCTCGGATTTCAAATTTCTTTATTTTTGTTAATAAAAGGTTCTCAGAGCTAAATTTTCAAATTTGTGTTTAGTTAGGGACGCTCTTAATCGTCAGCATCACAGAAATCGAAATTTTTGCGAATTCGGGAAAAAAGTGCATTTTGAAACCATGGGCTATATTCCAGTAGAATTTAGCAAAAATGCCTCGGATTTCAAATTTCTGTATTTGTGTTAATAAAAGCTTTTCAGGGCTAAATTTTCAAATTTGTGTTTAGTTAGGGACGCTCTTAATCGTCAGCATCATAGAAATCGAAATTTTTGCGAATTCGGGAAAAAAGTGCATTTTGAAACCATGGGCTATAGTCCAGCAGAATTACGCAAAAATGCCTCGGATTTCAAATTTCTGTATTTTTGTTAATAAAAGTTTCTCAGAGCTAAATTTTCAAATTTGTGTTTAGTTAGGGACGCTCTTAATCGTCAGCATCATAGAAATCGAAATTTTTGCGAATTCGGGAAAAAAGTGTATTTTGAAACCATGGGCTATAGTCCAGCAGAATTAAGCAAAAATGCCTCGGATTTCAAATTTCTGTATTTGTGTTAATAAAAGCTTTTCAGGGCTAAATTTTCAAATTTGTGTTTAGTTAGGGACGCTCTTAATCGTCAGCATCATAGAAATCGAAATTTGCGAATTCGGGAAAAAAGTGCATTTTGAAACCATGGGCTATAGTCCAGCAGAATTAAGCAAAAATGCCTCGGATTTCAAATTTCTGTATTTTTGTTAATAAAAGTTTCTCAGAGCTTAATTTTCAAATTTGTGTTTAGTTAGGGACGCTCTCAATTGTCAGCATCATAGAAATCAAAATTTGCGAATACGGGAAAAAAGTGCATTTTGAAGCCATGGGCTATAGTCCAGCAGAATTAAGCAAAAATGCCTCGGACTTCAATTTTTTGTATTTTTGTTAATAAAAGGTTCTCAGAGCTATATTTTTAAATTTGTGTTCAGTTACGGCTATTTGTGATTATCAATATCATAGAAATCGAAATTTGCGAATTCGGGAAAAAAAACGAATTTTGAAACCATGGGCTATAGTCCAGCAGAATTAAGCAAAAATGCCCCGGATTTCAAATTTCTGTATTTTTGTTAATAAAAGGTTCTCAGAGCTATATTTTCAAATTTGTGTTCAGTTAAGGCTGTTTGTGATTATCAATATCATAGAAATCGAAATTTTCGAATTCGGGATAAAAGTGCATTTTGAAGCCATGGGCTATAGTCCAGCAGAATTAAGCAAAAATGCCTCGGATTTCAAATTTCTGTATTTTTGTTAATAAAAGTTTCTCAGAGCTAAATTTTCAAATTTGTGTTTAGTTAAGGCTGTTTGTGATTATCAATATCATAGAAACCGAAATTCGCGAATTCGGGAAAAAAGTGCATTTTGAAACCATGGGCTATAGTCCAGCAGAATTAAGCAAAAATGCCTCGGATTTCAAATTTCTGTATTTGTGTTAATAAAAGCTTTTCAGGGCTAAATTTTCAAATTTGTGTTTAGTTAGGGACGCTCTTAATCGTCAGCATCATAGAAATCGAAATTTTTGCGAATTCGGGAAAAAATGCATTTTGAAACCATGGGCTGTAGTCCAGCAGAATTAAGCAAAAATGCTTCGGATTTCAAATTTCTGTATTTTTGTTAATAAAAGTTTCTCAGAGCTAAATTTTCAAATTTGTGTTTAGTTAGGGACGCTCTTAATCGTCAGCATCATAGAAATCGAAATTTTTGCGAATTCGGGAAAAAAGTGCGTTTTGAAACCATGGGCTATAGTCCAGCAGAATTAAGCAAAAATGCCTCGGATTTCAAATTTCTGTATTTGTGTTAATAAAAGCTTTTCAGGGCTAAATTTTCAAATTTGTGTTTAGTTAGGGACGCTCTTAATCGTCAGCATCATAGAAATCGAAATTTGCGAATTCGGGAAAAAAGTGCATTTTGAAACCATGGGCTATGGTCCAGCAGAATTAAGCAAAAATGCCTCGGATTTCAAATTTCTTTATTTTTGTTAATAAAAGGTTCTCAGAGCTATATTTTCAAATTTGTGTTCAGTTAAGGCTGTTTGTGATTATCAATATCATAGAAATCGAAATTTGCGAATTCGGGAAAAAAGTGCATTTTGAAACCATGGGCTATGGTCCAGCAGAATTAAGCAAAAATGCCTCGGATTTCAAATTTCTTTATTTTTGTTAATAAAAGGTTCTCAGAGCTATATTTTCAAATTTGTGTTCAGTTAAGGCTGTTTGTGATTATCAATATCACAGAAATCGAAATTTGCGAATTCGGGAAAAAAGCAAAAATGCCTCGGATTTCAAATTTCTGTATTTTTGTTATTAAAAGGTTCTCAGAGCTATTTTTTCAAATTTGTGTTTAGTTAGGGACGCTCTCAATTGTCAGCATCATAGAAATCGAAATTTTTGCGAATTCGGGAAAAAATGCATTTTGAAACCATGGGCTGTAGTCCAGCAGAATTAAGCAAAAATGCTTCGGATTTCAAATTTCTGTATTTTTGTTAATAAAAGTTTCTCAGAGCTAAATTTTCAAATTTGTGTTTAGTTAGGGACGCTCTTAATCGTCAGCATCATAGAAATCGAAATTTTTGCGAATTCGGGAAAAAAGCGCATTTTGAAACCATGGGCTATAGTCCAGCAGAATTACGCAAAAATGCCTCGGATTTCAAATTTCTGTATTTTTGTTAATAAAAGTTTCTCAGAGCTAAATTTTCAAATTTGTGTTTAGTTAGGGACGCTCTTAATCGTCAGCATCATAGAAATCGAAATTTTTGCGAATTCGGGAAAAAAGTGTATTTTGAAACCATGGGCTATAGTCCAGCAGAATTAAGCAAAAATGCCTCGGATTTCAAATTTCTGTATTTGTGTTAATAAAAGCTTTTCAGGGCTAAATTTTCAAATTTGTGTTTAGTTAGGGACGCTCTTAATCGTCAGCATCATAGAAATCGAAATTTGCGAATTCGGGAAAAAAGTGCATTTTGAAACCATGGGTTATAGTCCAGCAGAATTAAGCAAAAATGCCTCGGATTTCAAATTTCTGTATTTTTGTTAATAAAAGTTTCTCAGAGCTTAATTTTCAAATTTGTGTTTAGTTAGGGACGCTCTCAATTGTCAGCATCATAGAAATCAAAATTTGCGAATACGGGAAAAAAGTGCATTTTGAAGCCATGGGCTATAGTCCAGCAGAATTAAGCAAAAATGCCTCGGATTTCAATTTTTTGTATTTTTGTTAATAAAAGGTTCTCAGAGCTATATTTTTAAATTTGTGTTCAGTTACGGCTATTTGTGATTATCAATATCATAGAAATCGAAATTTGCGAATTCGGGAAAAAAAACGAATTTTGAAACCATGGGCTATAGTCCAGCAGAATTAAGCAAAAATGCCCCGGATTTCAAATTTCTGTATTTTTGTTAATAAAAGGTTCTCAGAGCTATATTTTCAAATTTGTGTTCAGTTAAGGCTGTTTGTGATTATCAATATCATAGAAATCGAAATTTGCGAATTCGGGAAAAAAGTGCATTTTGAAACCATGGGCTATGGTCCAGCAGAATTAAGCAAAAATGCCTCGGATTTCAAATTTCTTTATTTTTGTTAATAAAAGGTTCTCAGAGCTATATTTTCAAATTTGTGTTCAGTTAAGGCTGTTTGTGATTATCAATATCACAGAAATCGAAATTTGCGAATTCGGGAAAAAAGCAAAAATGCCTCGGATTTCAAATTTCTGTATTTTTGTTATTAAAAGGTTCTCAGAGCTATTTTTTCAAATTTGTGTTTAGTTAGGGACGCTCTCAATTGTCAGCATCATAGAAATCGAAATTTGCGAATTCGGGAAAAAAACGAATTTTGAAACCATGGGCTATAGTCCAGCAGAATTAAGCAAAAATGCCTCGGATTTCAAATTTCTGTATTTTTGTTAATAAAAGGTTCTCAGAGCTATATTTTTAAATTTGTGTTCAGTTACGGCTATTTGTGATAATCAATATCATAGAAATCGAAATTTGCGAATTCGGGAAAAAAACGAATTTTGAAACCATGGGCTATAGTCCAGCAGAATTAGGCAAAAATGCCTCGGATTTCAAATTTCTGTATTTTTGTTAATAAAAGTTTCTCAGAGCTATATTTTCAAATTTGTGTTCAGTTAAGGCTGTTTGTGATTATCAATATCATAGAAATCGAAATTTGCAAATTCGGGAAAAAATGCATTTTGAAGCCATGGGCTATAGTCCAGCAGAATTAAGCAAAAATGCCTCGGATTTCAAATTTCTGTATTTTTGTTAATAAAAGTTTCTCAGAGCTAAATTTTCAAATTTGTGTTTAGTTAGGGACGCTCTCAATTGTCAGCACCATAGAAATCAAAATTTTCGAATTCGGGAAAAAAGTGCATTTTGAAGCCGTGGGCTATAGTCCAGCAGAATTAAGCAAAAATGCCTCGGATTTCAAATTTCTGTATTTTTGTTAATAAAAGTTTCTCAGAGCTAAATTTTCAAATTTGTGTTTAGTTAAGGCTGTTTGTGATTATCAATATCATAGAAATCGAAATTTGCGAATTCGGGAAAAAAGTACATTTTGAAGCCATGGGCTATAGTCCAGCAGAATTAAGCAAAAATGCCTCGGATTTCAAATTTCTGGATTTTTGTTAATAAAAGTTTCTCAGAGCTATATTTTCAAATTTGTGCTTAGTAAGGGACGCTCTCAATTGTCAGCATCATAGAAATCAAAATTTTCAAATTCGGGAAAAAAGTGCATTTTGAAGCCATGGGCTATAGTCCAGCAGAATTAAGCAAAAATGCCTCGGATTTCAAATTTCTGTATTTTTGTTATTAAAAGGTTCTCAGAGCTATATTTTCAAATTTGTGTTCAGTTAAGGCTATTTGTGATTATCAATATCATAGAAATCGAAATTTGCGAATTCGGGAAAAAAACGAATTTTGAAACCATGGGCTATAGTCCAGCAGAATTAAGCAAAAATGCCTCGGATTTCAAATTTCTGTATTTTTGTTAATGAAAGGTTCTCAGAGCTATATTTTTAAATTTGTGTTCAGTTACGGCTATTTGTGATTATCAATATCATAGAAATCTAAATTTGCGAATTCGGGAAAAAAACGAATTTTGAAACCATGGGGTATAGTCCAGCAGAATTAAGCAAAAATGCCTCGGATTTCAAATTTCTGTATTTTTGTTAATGAAAGGTTCTCAGAGCTATATTTTTAAATTTGTGTTCAGTTACGGCTATTTGTGATTATCAATATCATAGAAATCGAAATTTGCGAATTCGGGAAAAAAACGAATTTTGAAACCATGGGCTATAGTCCAGCAGAATTAAGCAAAAATGCCTCGGATTTCAAATTTCTGTATTTTTGTTAATGAAAGGTTCTCAGAGCTATATTTTTAAATTTGTGTTCAGTTACGGCTATTTGTGATTATCAATATCATAGAAATCGAAATTTGCGAATTCGGGAAAAAAACGAATTTTGAAACCATGGGCTATAGTCCAGCAGAATTAAGCAAAAATGCCTCGGATTTCAAATTTCTGTATTTTTGTTATTAAAAGGTTCTCAGAGCTATATTTTCAAATTTGTGTTCAGTTAAGGCTATTTGTGATTATCAATATCATAGAAATCGAAGTTTGCAAATTCGGGAAAAAAACGAATTTTGAAACCATGGGCCATAGTCCAGCAGAATTAAGCAAAAATACCTCGGATTTCAAATTTCTGTATTTTTGTTAATGAAAGGTTCTCAGAGCTATATTTTTGAATTTGTGTTCAGTTACGGCTATTTGTGATTATCAATATCATAGAAATCTAAATTTGCGAATTCGGGAAAAAAACGAATTTTGAAACCATGGGGTATAGTCCAGCAGAATTAAGCAAAAATGCCTCGGATTTCAAATTTCTGTATTTTTGTTAATAAAAGTTTCTCAGAGCTAAATTTTCAAATTTGTGTTTAGTTAGGGACGCTCTCAACTTTCAGCACCATAGAAATCAAAATTTTCGAATTCGGGAAAAAAGTGCATTTTGAAGCCATGGGCTATAGTCCAGCAGAATTAAGCAAAAATGCCTCGGATTTCAAATTTCTGTATTTTTGTTAATAAAAGTTTCTCAGAGCTAAATTTTCAAATTTGTGTTTAGTTAGGGACGCTCTCAATTGTCAGCAACATAGAAGTCGAAATTTGCGAATTCGGGAAAAAGTGCATTTTGAAACCATGGGCTATGGTCCAGCAGAATTAAGCAAAAATGCCTCGGATTTCAAATTTCTGTATTTTTGTTAATAAAAGGTTCTCAGAGCTATATTTTTAAATTTGTGTTCAGTTACGGCTATTTGTGATTATCAATATCATAGAAATCGAAATTTGCGAATTCGGGATAAAAGTGCATTTTGAAGCCATGGGCTATAGTCCAGCAGAATTAAGCAAAAATGCCTCGGATTTAAAATTTCTGTATTTTTGTTAATAAAAGGTTCTCAGAGCTATATTTTTAAATTTGTGTTCAGTTAAGGCTATTTGTTATTATCAATATCACAGATATCGAAATTTGCGAATTCGGGAAAAAAGTGCATTTTACAACCATGGGCTATAGTCCAGCAGAATTAAGCAATAATGCCTCGGATTTCAAATTTCTGTATTTTTGTTAATAAAAGTTTCTCAGAGCTAAATTTTCAAATTGGTGTTCAGTTAAGGCTGTTTGTGATTATCAATATCATAGAAATCGAAATTTGCGAATTCGGGAAAAAAGTGCATTTTGAAACCATGGGCTATAGTCCAGCAGATTTAAGCAAAAATGCCTCGGATTTCAAATTTCTGTATTTTTGTTAATAAAAGGTTCTCAGAGCTATATTTTTAAATTTGCGTTCAGTTACGGCTATTTGAGATTATCAATATCATAGAAATCGAAATTTGCGAATTCGGGATAAAAGTGCATTTTGAAGCCATGGGCTATAGTCCAGCAGAATTAAGCAAAAATGCCTCGGATTTAAAATTTCTGTATTTTTGTTAATAAAAGTTTCTCAGAGCTAAATTTTCAAATTGGTGTTCAGTTAAGGCTGTTTGTGATTATCAATATCATAGAAATCGAAATTTGCGAATTCGGGAAAAAAGTGCATTTTGAAACCATGGGCTATAGTCCAGCAGATTTAAGCAAAAATGCCTCGGATTTCAAATTTCTGTATTTTTGTTAATAAAAGGTTCTCAGAGCTATATTTTCAAATTTGTGTTAAGTTAAGGCTGTTTGTGATTATCAATATCATAGAAATCGAAATTTGCGAATTCGGGAAAAAAACGAATTTTGAAACCATCGGCTATAGTCCAGCAGAATTAAGCAAAAATGCCTCGGATTTCAAATTTCTGTATTTTTGTTAATAAAAGGTTCTCAGAGCTATATTTTTAAATTTGTGTTCAGTTACGGCTATTTGTTATTATCAATATCATAGAAATCGAAATTTGCGAATTCGGGAAAAAAACGAATTTTGAAACCATGGGCTATGGTCCAGCAGAATTAAGCAAGAATGCCTCGGATTTCAAATTTCTGTATTTTTGTTAATAAAAGGTTCTCAGAGCTATATTTTTAAATTTGTGTTCAGTTACGGCTATTTGTGATTATCAATATCATAGAAATCGAAATTTGCGAATTCGGGATAAAAGTGCATTTTGAAGCCATGGGCTATAGTCCAGCAGAATTAAGCAAAAATGCCTCGGATTTCAAATTTCTGTATTTTTGTTAAAAAAAATTTCTCAGAGCTAAATTTTCAAATTTGTGTTTAGTTAGGGACGCTCTCAATTGTCAGCATCATAGAAATCGAAATTTGCGAATTCGGGAAAAAAATGCATTTTGAAACCATGGGCTATGGTCCAGCAGAATTAAGCAAAAATGCCTCGGATTTCAAATTTCTGTATTTTTGTTAATAAAAGGTTCTCAGAGCTATATTTTCAAATTTGTGTTCAGTTAAGGCTGTTTGTGATTATCAATATCATAGAAATCGAAATTTGCGAATTCGGGAAAAAATGCATTTTGAAACCAGCAGAATTAAGCAAAAATGCCTTGGATTTCAAATTTCTGTATTTTTGTTTATAAAAGGTTCTCAGAGCTATATTTTCAAATTTGTGTTCAGTTAAGGCTATTTGTGATTATCAATATCACAGAAATCGAAATTTGCGAATTCGGGAAAAAAACGAATTTTGAAACCATGGGCTATAATCCAGCAGAATTAAGCAAAAATGCCTCGGATTTCAAATTTCTGTGCTTTTGTTAATAAAAGTTTCTCAGAGCTAAATTTTCAAATTTGTGTTTAGTTAGGGACGCTCTCAATTGTCAGCATCATAGAAATCCAAATTTTCGAATTCGGGAAAAAAGTGCATTTTGAAAACATGGGCTATAGTCCAGCAGAATTAAGCAAAAATGCCTCGGATTTCAAATTTCTGTATTTTTGTTAGCTTAAGGTTCTCAGAGCTATATTTTCAAATTTGTGTTCAGTTAGGGCTGTTTGTGATTATCAATATCATAGAAATCGAAATTTGCGAATTCGGGAAAAAAGTGCATTTTTAAACCATGGGCTCTAGTCCAGCAGAATTAAGCAAAAATGCCTCGGATTTAAAATTTCTGTATTTTTGTTAATAAAAGGTTCTCAGAGCTATATTTTCAAATTTGTGTTCAGTAAAGGCTATTAGTGATTATCAATATCATAGAAATCAAAATTTGCGAATTCGGGAAAAAAGCGAATTTTGAAACCATGGGCTATAGTCCAGCAGAATTAAGCAAAAATGCCTCGGATTTCAAATTTCTGTATTTTTTTTAATAAAAGGCTCTCAGAGCTATATTTGTGTTGAGTTAAGGCTGTTTGTGATTATCAATATCATAGAAATCGAAATTTACGAATTCGGGAAAAAAGTGCATTTTGAAACCATGGGCTATAGTCCAGCAGAATTAAGCAAAAATGCCTCGGATTTCAAATTTCTGTATTTTTGTTAATAAAAGTTTCTCAGAGCTAAATTTTCAAATTTGTGTTTAGTTAGGGACGCTCTCAATTGTCAGCATCATAGAAATCAAAATGTGCAAATTCGGGAAAAAATGCATTTTGAAACCATGGGCTATAGTCCAGCAGAATTAAGCAAAAATGCCTCGGATTTCAAATTTCTGTATTTTTGTTAATAAAAGTTTCACAGGGCTAAATTTTCAAATTTGTGTTTAGTTAGGGATGCTCTCAATTGTCAGCATCATAGAAATCCAAATTTTCGAATTCGGGAAAAAAGTGCATTTTGAAACCATGGGCTATAGTCCAGCAGAATTAAGCAAAAATGCCTCGGGTTTCAAATATCTGTATTTTTGTTAGCTTAAGGTTCTCAGAGCTATATTTTCAAATTTGTGTTCAGTTAGGGCTGTTTGTGATTATCAATATCATAGAAATCGAAATTTGCGAATTCGGGAAAAAAGTGCATTTTTAAACCATGGGCTCTAGTCCAGCAGAATTAAGCAAAAATGCCTCGGATTTAAAATTTCTGTATTTTTGTTAATAAAAGGTTCTCAGAGCTATATTTTCAAATTTGTGTTCAGTAAAGGCTATAAGTGATTATCAATATCATAGAAATCAAAATTTGCTAATTCGGGAAAAAAGCGAATTTTGAAACCATGAATTAAGAATTAAGCAAAAATGCCTCGGATTTCAAATTTCTGTATTTTTTTTAATAAAAGGCTCTCAGAGCTATATTTTCAATTTTGTGTTGAGTTAAGGCTGTTTGTGATTATCAATATCATAGAAATCGAAATTTACGAATTCGGGAAAAAAGTGCATTTTGAAACCATGGGCTATAGTTCAGCAGAATTAAGCAAAAATGCCTCGGATTTCAAATTTCTGTGTTTTTGTTAATAAAAGTTTCTCAGAGCTAAATTTTCAAATTTGTGTTTAGTTAGGGACGCTCTCAATTGCCAGCATCATAGAAATCAAAATTTGCAAATTCGGGAAAAAATGCATTTTGAAACCATGGGCTATAGTCCAGCAGAATTAAGCAAAAATGCCTCGGATTTCAAATTTCTGTATTTTTGTTAATAAAATGTTCTCAGAGCTATATTTTCAAATTTGTGTTGAGTTAAGGCTGTTTGTGATTATCAATATCATAGAAATCGAAATTTACGAATTCGGGAAAAAAGTGCATTTTGAAACCATGGGCTATAGTCCAGCAGAATTAAGCAAAAATGCCTCGGATTTCAAATTTCTGTATTTTTTTTAATAAAAGGCTCTCAGAGCTATATTTTCAAATTTGTGTTGAGTTAAGGCTATTAGTGATTATCAATATCATAGAAATCAAAATTTGCGAATTCGGGAAAAAAGCGAATTTTGAAACCATGGGCTATAGTCCAGCAGAATTAAGCAAAAATGCCTCGGATTTCAAATTTCTGTATTTTTGTTAATAAAAGGTTCTCAGAGCTATATTTTCAAATTTGTGTTCAGTTAAGGCTGTTTGTGATTATCAATATCATAGAAATCGAAATTTGCGAATTCGGGAAAAAATGCATTTTGAAACCAGCAGAATTAAGCAAAAATGCCTTGGATTTCAAATTTCTGTATTTTTGTTTATAAAAGGTTCTCAAAGCTATATTTTCAAATTTGTGTTACGTTAAGGCTATTTGTGATTATCAATATCACAGAAATCGAAATTTGCGAATTCGGGAAAAAAACGAATTTTGAAACCATGGGCTATAGTCCAGCAGAATTAAGCAAAAATGCCTCGGATTTCAAATTTCTGTGTTTTTGTTAATAAAAGTTTCTCAGAGCTAAATTTTCAAATTTGTGTTTAGTTAGGGACGCTCTCAATTATCAGCATCATAGAAATCCAAATTTTCGAATTCGGGAAAAAAGTGCATTTTGAAAACATGGGCTATAGTCCAGCAGAATAAAGCAAAAATGCCTCGGATTTCAAATTTCTGTATTTTTGTTAGCTTAAGGTTCTCAGAGCTATATTTTCAAATTTGTGTTCAGTTAGGGCTGTTTGTGATTATCAATATCATAGAAATCGAAATTTGCGAATTCGGGAAAAAAGTGCATTTTTAAACCATGGGCTCTAGTCCAGCAGAATTAAGCAAAAATGCCTCGGATTTAAAATTTCTGTATTTTTGTTAATAAAAGGTTCTCAGAGCTATATTTTCAAATTTGTGTTCAGTAAAGGCTATTAGTGATAATCAATATCATAGAAATCAAAATTTGCGAATTCGGGAAAAAAGCGAATTTTGAAACCATGGGCTATAGTCCAGCAGAATTAAGCAAAAATGCCTCGGATTTCAAATTTCTGTATTTTTTTTAATAAAAGGCTCTCAGAGCTATATTTTCAAATTTGTGTTGAGTTAAGGCTGTTTGTGATTATCAATATCATAGAAATCGAAATTTACGAATTCGGGAAAAAGTGCATTTTGAAACCATGGGCTATAGTCCAGCAGAATTAAGCGAAAATCAGTTAAGGCTATTTGTGATTATCAATATCACAGAAATCGAAATTTGCGAATTCGGGAAAAAAACGAATTTTGAAACCATGGGCTATAGTCCAGCAGAATTAAGCAAAAATGCCTCGGATTTCAAATTTCTGTATTTTTGTTAATAAAAGTTTCTCAGAGCTAAATTTTCAAATTTGTGTTTAGTTAGGGACGCTCTCAATTGTCAGCATCATAGAAATCAAAATTTGCAAATTCGGGAAAAAATGCATTTTGAAACCATGGGCTATAGTCCAGCAGAATTAAGCAAAAATGCCTCGGATTTCAAATTTCTGTATTTTTGTTAATAAAAGTTTCACAGGGCTAAATTTTCAAATTTTTGTTTAGTTAGGGATGCTCTCAATTGTCAGCATCATAGAAATCCAAATTTTCGAATTCGGGAAAAAAGTGCATTTTTAAGCCATGGGCTCTAGTCCAGCAGAATTAAGCAAAAATGCCTCGGATTTCAAATTTCTGTATTTTTGTTAATAAAAGTTTCTCAGAGCTAAATTTTCAAATTTGTGTTTAGTTAGGGACGCTCTCAATTGTCAGCATCATAGAAATCAAAATTTGCGAATTCGGGAAAAAAACGAATGTTGAAACCATGGGCTATAGTCCAGCAGAATTAAGCAAAAATGCCTTGGATTTAAAATTTCTGTATTTTTGTTAATAAAAGGTTCTCAGAGCTATATTTTCAAATTTGTGTTCAGTAAAGGCTATTAGTGATTATCAATATCATAGAAATCAAAATTTGCGAATTCGGGAAAAAATTTCATTTTTAAACCATGGGCTCTAGTCCAGCAGAATTAAGCAAAAATGCCTCGGATTTAAAATTTCTGTATTTTTGTTAATAAAAGTTTCTCAGAGCTATATTTTCAAATTTGTGTTCAGTAAAGGCTATTAGTGATTATCAATATCATAGAAATCAAAATTTGCGAATTCGGGAAAAAAGCGAATTTTGAAACCATGAATTAAGAATTAAGCAAAAATGCCTCGGATTTCAAATTTCTGTATTTTTTTTAATAAAAGGCTCTCAGAGCTATATTTTCAAATTTGTGTTGAGTTAAGGCTGTTTGTGATTATCAATTTCATAGAAATCGAAATTTACGAATTCGGGAAAAAAGTGCATTTTGAAACCATGGGCTATAGTCCAGCAGAATTAAGCAAAAATGCCTCGGATTTCAAATTTCTGTATTTTTGTTAATAAAAGTTTCACAGGGCTAAATTTTCAAATTTGTGTTTAGTTAGGGATGCTCTCAATTGTCAGCATCATAGAAATCCAAATTTTCGAATTCGGGAAAAAAGTGCATTTTGAAACCATGGGCTATAGTCCAGCAGAATTAAGCAAAAAATGCCTCGGGTTTCAAATTTCTGTATTTTTGGTAATAAAAGGTTCTCAGAGCTATATTTTCAAATTTGTGTTCAGTTAAGACTATTTGTGATTATCAATATCACAGAAATCGAAATTTGCGAATTCGGGAAAAAAACGAATTTTGAAACCATGGGCTATAGTCCAGCAGAATTAAGCAAAAATGCCTCGGATTTCAAATTTCTGTATTTTTGTTAATAAAAGTTTCTCAGAGCTAAATTTTCAAATTTGTGTTTAGTTAGGGACGCTCTCAATTGTCAGCATCATAGAAATCAAAATTTGCAAATTCGGGAAAAAATGCATTTTGAAACCATGGGCTATAGTCCAGCAGAATTAAGCAAAAATGCCTCGGATTTCAAATATCTGTATTTTTGTTAATAAAAGTTTCACAGGGCTAAATTTTCAAATTTGTGTTTAGTTAGGGACGCTCTCAATTGTCAGCATCATAGATATCCAAATTTTCGAATTCGGGAAAAAAGTGCATTTTGAAACCATGGGCTATAGTCCAGCAGAATTAAGCAAAAATGCCTCGGATTTCAAATTTCTGTATTTTTGTTAATAAAAGGTTCTCAGAGCTATATTTTCAAATTTGTGTTGAGTTAAGGCTGTTTGTGATTATCAATATCATAGAAATCGAAATTTACGAATTCGGGAAAAAAGTGCATTTTGAAACCATGGGCTATAGTCCAGCAGAATTAAGCAAAAATGCCTCGGATTTCAAATTTCTGTATTTTTGTTAATAAAAGTTTCACAGGGCTAAATTTTCAAATTTGTGTTTAGTTAGGGACGCTCTCAATTGTCAGCATCATAGAAATCCAAATTTTCGAATTCGGGAAAAAAGTGCATTTTGAAACCATGGGCTATAGTCCAGCAGAATTAAGCAAAAATGCCTCGGATTTCAAATTTCTGTATTTTTGTTAATAAAAGGTTCTCAGAGCTATATTTTCAAATTTGTGTTGAGTTAAGGCTGTTTGTGATTATCAATATCATAGAAATCGAAATTTACGAATTCGGGAAAAAAGTGCATTTTGAAACCATGGGCTATAGTCCAGCAGAATTCAGCAAAAATGCCTCGGATTTCAAATTTCTGTATTTTTGTTAATAAAAGTTTCATAGTGCTAAATTTTCAAATTTGTGTTTAGTTAGGGACGCTCTCAATTGTCAGCATCATAGAAATCCAAATTTTCGAATTCGGGAAAAAAGTGCATTTTGAAACCATGGGCTATAGTCCAGCAGAATTAAGCAAAAATGCCTCGGATTTCAAATTTCTGTATTTTTGTTAATAAAAGGTTCTCAGAGCTATATTTTCAAATTTGTGTTCAGTTAAGACTATTTGTGATTATCAATATCACAGAAATCGAAATTTGCGAATTCGGGAAAAAAACGAATTTTGAAACCATGGGCTATAGTCCAGCAGAATTAAGCAAAAATGCCTCGGATTTCAAATTTCTGTATTTTTGTTAATAAAAGTTTCTCAGAGCTAAATTTTCAAATTTGTGTTTAGTTAGGGACGCTCTCAATTGTCAGCATCATAGAAATCAAAATTTGCAAATTCGGGAAAAAATGCATTTTGAAACCATGGGCTATAGTCCAGCAGAATTAAGCAAAAATGCCTCGGATTTCAAATATCTGTATTTTTGTTAATAAAAGTTTCACAGGGCTAAATTTTCAAATTTGTGTTTAGTTAGGGACGCTCTCAATTGTCAGCATCATAGATATCCAAATTTTCGAATTCGGGAAAAAAGTGCATTTTGAAACCATGGGCTATAGTCCAGCAGAATTAAGCAAAAATGCCTCGGATTTCAAATTTCTGTATTTTTGTTAATAAAAGGTTCTCAGAGCTATATTTTCAAATTTGTGTTGAGTTAAGGCTGTTTGTGATTATCAATATCATAGAAATCGAAATTTACGAATTCGGGAAAAAAGTGCATTTTGAAACCATGGGCTATAGTCCAGCAGAATTAAGCAAAAATGCCTCGGATTTCAAATTTCTGTATTTTTGTTAATAAAAGTTTCACAGGGCTAAATTTTCAAATTTGTGTTTAGTTAGGGACGCTCTCAATTGTCAGCATCATAGAAATCCAAATTTTCGAATTCGGGAAAAAAGTGCATTTTGAAACCATGGGCTATAGTCCAGCAGAATTAAGCAAAAATGCCTCGGATTTCAAATTTCTGTATTTTTGTTAATAAAAGGTTCTCAGAGCTATATTTTCAAATTTGTGTTGAGTTAAGGCTGTTTGTGATTATCAATATCATAGAAATCGAAATTTACGAATTCGGGAAAAAAGTGCATTTTGAAACCATGGGCTATAGTCCAGCAGAATTCAGCAAAAATGCCTCGGATTTCAAATTTCTGTATTTTTGTTAATAAAAGTTTCATAGTGCTAAATTTTCAAATTTGTGTTTAGTTAGGGACGCTCTCAATTGTCAGCATCATAGAAATCCAAATTTTCGAATTCGGGAAAAAAGTGCATTTTGAAACCATGGGCTATAGTCCAGCAGAATTAAGCAAAAATGCCTCGGATTTCAAATTTCTGTATTTTTGTTAATAAAAGGTTCTCAGAGCTATATTTTCAAATTTGTGTTCAGTTAAGACTATTTGTGATTATGAAGAAAAAATGAGAAAATGCCTCGGATTTCAAATATCTGTATTTTTGTTAATAAAAGTTTCACAGGGCTAAATTTTCAAATTTGTGTTTAGTTAGGGACGCTCTCAATTGTCAGCATCATAGATATCCAAATTTTCGAATTCGGGAAAAAAGTGCATTTTGAAACCATGGGCTATAGTCCAGCAGAATTAAGCAAAAATGCCTCGGATTTCAAATTTCTGTATTTTTGTTAATAAAAGGTTCTCAGAGCTATATTTTCAAATTTGTGTTGAGTTAAGGCTGTTTGTGATTATCAATATCATAGAAATCGAAATTTACGAATTCGGGAAAAAAGTGCATTATGAAACCATGGGCTATAGTCCAGCAGAATTAAGCAAAAATGCCTCGGATTTCAAATTTCTGTATTTTTGTTAATAAAAGTTTCACAGGGCTAAATTTTCAAATTTGTGTTTAGTTAGGGACGCTCTCAATTGTCAGCATCATAGAAATCCAAATTTTCGAATTCGGGAAAAAAGTGCATTTTGAAACCATGGGCTATAGTCCAGCAGAATTAAGCAAAAATGCCTCGGATTTCAAATTTCTGTATTTTTGTTAATAAAAGGTTCTCAGAGCTATATTTTCAAATTTGTGTTGAGTTAAGGCTGTTTGTGATTATCAATATCATAGAAATCGAAATTTACGAATTCGGGAAAAAAGTGCATTTTGAAACCATGGGCTATAGTCCAGCAGAATTCAGCAAAAATGCCTCGGATTTCAAATTTCTGTATTTTTGTTAATAAAAGTTTCATAGTGCTAAATTTTCAAATTTGTGTTTAGTTAGGGACGCTCTCAATTGTCAGCATCATAGAAATCCAAATTTTCGAATTCGGGAAAAAAGTGCATTTTGAAACCATGGGCTATAGTCCAGCAGAATTAAGCAAAAATGCCTCGGATTTAAAATTTCTGTATTTTTGTTAATAAAAGGTTCTCAGAGCTATATTTTCAAATTTGTGTTCAGTAAAGGCTATTAGTGATTATCAATATCATAGAAATCAAAATTTGCGAATTCGGGAAAAAAACGAATTTTGAAACCATGGGCTATAGTCCAGCAGAATTAAGCAAAAATGCCTCGGATTTCAAATTTCTGTATTTTTTTTAATAAAAGGCTCTCAGAGCTATATTTTCAAATTTGTGTTGAGTTAAGGCTATTAGTGATTATCAATATCATAGAAATCAAAATTTGCGAATTCGGGAAAAAAGCGAATTTTGAAACCATGGGCTATAGTCCAGCAGAATTAAGCAAAAATGCCTCAGATTTCAAATTTCTGTATTTTTGTTAATAAAATGTTCTCAGAGCTATATTTTCAAATTTGTGTTGAGTTAAGGCTGTTTGTGATTATCAATATCATAGAAATCGAAATTTACGAATTCGGGAAAAAAGTGTATTTTGAAACCATGGGCTATATTCCAGCAGAATTAAGCAAAAATGCCTCGGATTTCAAATTTCTGTATTTTTGTTAATAAAAGTTTCACAGGGCTAAATTTTCAAATTTGTGTTTAGTTAGGGACGCTCTCAATTGTCAGCATCATAGAAATCCAAATTTTCGAATTCGGGAAAAAAGTGCATTTTGAAACCATGGGCTATAGTCCAGCAGAATTAAGCAAAAATGACTCGGATTTAAAATTTCTGTATTTTTGTTAATAAAATGTTCTCAGAGCTATATTTTCAAATTTGTGTTCAGTAAAGGCTATTATTGATTATCAATATCATAGAAATTAAAATTTGCGAATTCGGGAAAAAAGCGAATTTTGAAACCATGGGCTATAGTCCAGCAGAATTAAGCAAAAATGCCTCGGATTTCAAATTTCTGTATTTTTGTTAATAAAAGTTTCACAGGGCTAAATTTTCAAATTTGTGTTTAGTTAGGGACGCTCTCAATTGTCAGCATCATAGAAATCCAAATTTTCGAATTCGGGAAAAAAGTGCATTTTGAAACCATGGGCTATAGTGCAGCAGAATTAAGCAAAAATGCCTCGGAATTAAAATTTCTGTATTTTTGTTAATAAAAGGTTCTCAGAGCTATATTTTCAAATTTGTGTTCAGTAAAGGCTATTAGTGATTATCAATATCATAGAAATCAAAATTTGCGAATTCGGGAAAAAAGCGAATTTTGAAACCATGGGCTATAGTCCAGCAGAATTAAGCAAAAATGCCTTGGATTTCAAATTTCTGTATTTTTGTTAATAAAAGGTTCTCAGAGCTATATTTTCAAATTTGTGTTCGGTTAAAGCTGTTTGTGATTATCAATATCATAGAAATCGAAATATACGAATTCGGGAAAAAAGTGCATTTTGAAACCATGGGCTATAGTCCAGCAGAATTAAGCAAAAATGCCTCGGATTTCAAATTTCTGTATTTTTGTTAATAAAAGGTTCTCAGAGCTATATTTTCAAATTTGTGTTCAGTTAAGGCTGTTTGTGATTATCAATATCATAGAAATCGAAATTTGCGAATTCGGGAAAAAAGTGCATTTTGAAACCATGGGCTATAGTCCAGCAGAATTAAGCAAAAATGCCTCGGATTTCAAATTTCTGTATTTTTGTTAATAAAAGGTTCTCAGAGCTATATTTTCAAATTTGTGTTCAGTTAAGGCTGTTTGTGATTATCAATATCATAGAAAACGAAATTTGCGAATTCGGGAAAAAAGTGCATTTTGAAACCATGGGCTATAGTCCAGCAGAATTAAGCAAAAATGCCTCGGATTTCAAATTTCTGTATTTTTGTTAATAAAAGGTTCTCAGAGCTATATTTTCAAATTTGTGTTCAGTTAGGGCTGTTTGTGATTATCAATATCATAGAAATCGAAATTTGCGAATTCGGGAAAAAAGTGCATTTTTAAGCCATGGGCTCTAGTCCAGCAGAATTAAGCAAAAATGCCTCGGATTTCAAATTTCTGTATTTTTGTTAATAAAAGTTTCTCAGAGCTAAATTTTCAAATTTGTGTTTAGTTAGGGACGCTCTTAATTGTCAGCATCATAGAAATCAAAATTTGCGAATTCGGGAAAAAAACGAATGTTGAAACCATGGGCTATAGTCCAGCAGAATTAAGCAAAAATGCCTTGGATTTAAAATTTCTGTATTTTTGTTAATAAAAGGTTCTCAGAGCTATATTTTCAAATTTGTGTTCAGTAAAGGCTATTAGTGATTATCAATATCATAGAAATCAAAATTTGCGAATTCGGGAAAAAATTTCATTTTTAAACCATGGGCTCTAGTCCAGCAGAATTAAGCAAAAATGCCTCGGATTTAAAATTTCTGTATTTTTGTTAATAAAAGGTTCTCAGAGCTATATTTTCAAATTTGTGTTCAGTAAAGGCTATTAGTGATTATCAATATCATAGAAATCAAAATTTGCGAATTCGGGAAAAAAGCGAATTTTGAAACCATGAATTAAGAATTAAGCAAAAATGCCTCGGATTTCAAATTTCTGTATTTTTTTTAATAAAAGGCTCTCAGAGCTATATTTTCAAATTTGTGTTGAGTTAAGGCTGTTTGTGATTATCAATTTCATAGAAATCGAAATTTACGAATTCGGGAAAAAAGTGCATTTTGAAACCATGGGCTATAGTCCAGCAGAATTAAGCAAAAATGCCTCGGATTTCAAATTTCTGTATTTTTGGTAATAAAAGGTTCTCAGAGCTATATTTTCAAATTTGTGTTCAGTTAAGACTATTTGTGATTATCAATATCACAGAAATCGAAATTTGCGAATTCGGGAAAAAAACGAATTTTGAAACCATGGGCTATAGTCCAGCAGAATTAAGCAAAAATGCCTCGGATTTCAAATTTCTGTATTTTTGTTAATAAAAGTTTCTCAGAGCTAAATTTTCAAATTTGTGTTTAGTTAGGGACGCTCTCAATTGTCAGCATCATAGAAATCAAAATTTGCAAATTCGGGAAAAAATGCATTTTGAAACCATGGGCTATAGTCCAGCAGAATTAAGCAAAAATGGCTCGGATTTCAAATATCTGTATTTTTGTTAATAAAAGTTTCACAGGGCTAAATTTTCAAATTTGTGTTTAGTTAGGGACGCTCTCAATTGTCAGCATCATAGATATCCAAATTTTCGAATTCGGGAAAAAAGTGCATTTTGAAACCATGGGCTATAGTCCAGCAGAATTAAGCAAAAATGCCTCGGATTTCAAATTTCTGTATTTTTGGTAATAAAAGGTTCTCAGAGCTATATTTTCAAATTTGTGTTCAGTTAAGACTATTTGTGATTATCAATATCACAGAAATCGAAATTTGCGAATTCGGGAAAAAAACGAATTTTGAAACCATGGGCTATAGTCCAGCAGAATTAAGCAAAAATGCCTCGGATTTCAAATTTCTGTATTTTTGTTAATAAAAGTTTCTTAGAGCTAAATTTTCAAATTTGTGTTTAGTTAGGGACGCTCTCAATTGTCAGCATCATAGAAATCAAAATTTGCAAATTCGGGAAAAAATGCATTTTGAAACCATGGGCTATAGTCCAGCAGAATTAAGCAAAAATGCCTCGGATTTCAAATATCTGTATTTTTGTTAATAAAAGTTTCACAGGGCTAAATTTTCAAATTTGTGTTTAGTTAGGGACGCTCTCAATTGTCAGCATCATAGATATCCAAATTTTCGAATTCGGGAAAAAAGTGCATTTTGAAACCATGGGCTATAGTCCAGCAGAATTAAGCAAAAATGCCTCGGATTTCAAATTTCTGTATTTTTGTTAATAAAAGGTTCTCAGAGCTATATTTTCAAATTTGTGTTGAGTTAAGGCTGTTTGTGATTATCAATATCATAGAAATCGAAATTTACGAATTCGGGAAAAAAGTGCATTTTGAAACCATGGGCTATAGTCCAGCAGAATTAAGCAGAAATGCCTCGGATTTCAAATTTCTGTATTTTTGTTAATAAAAGTTTCACAGGGCTAAATTTTCAAATTTGTGTTTAGTTAGGGACGCTCTCAATTGTCAGCATCATAGAAATCCAAATTTTCGAATTCGGGAAAAAGTGCATTTGGAAACCATGGGCTATAGTCCAGCAGAATTAAGCAAAAATGCCTCGGATTTAAAATTTCTGTATTTTTGTTAATAAAAGGTTCTCAGAGCTATATTTTCAAATTTGTGTTCAGTAAAGGCTATTAGTGATTATCAATATCATAGAAATCAAAATTTGCGAATTCGGGAAAAAAACGAATTTTGAAACCATGGGCTATAGTCCAGCAGAATTAAGCAAAAATGCCTCGGATTTCAAATTTCTGTATTTTTTTTAATAAAAGGCTCTCAGAGCTATATTTTCAAATTTGTGTTGAGTTAAGGCTATTAGTGATTATCAATATCATAGAAATCAAAATTTGCGAATTCGGGAAAAAAGCGAATTTTGAAACCATGGGCTATAGTCCAGCAGAATTAAGCAAAAATGCCTCAGATTTCAAATTTCTGTATTTTTGTTAACAAAAGGTTCTCAGAGCTATATTTTCAAATTTGTGTTGAGTTAAGGCTGTTTGTGATTATCAATATCATAGAAATCGAAATTTACGAATTCGGGAAAAAAGTGCATTTTGAAACCATGGGCTATATTCCAGCAGAATTAAGCAAAAATGCCTCGGATTTCAAATTTCTGTATTTTTGTTAATAAAAGTTTCACAGGGCTAAATTTTCAAATTTGTGTTTAGTTAGGGACGCTCTCAATTGTCAACATCATAGAAATCCAAATTTTCGAATTCGGGAAAAAAGTGCATTTTGAAACCATGGGCTATAGTCCAGCAGAATTAAGCAAAAATGACTCGGATTTAAAATTTCTGTATTTTTGTTAATAAAATGTTCTCAGAGCTATATTTTCAAATTTGTGTTCAGTAAAGGCTATTATTGATTATCAATATCATAGAAATTAAAATTTGCGAATTCGGGAAAAAAGCGAATTTTGAAACCATGGGCTATAGTCCAGCAGAATTAAGCAAAAATGCCTCGGATTTCAAATTTCTGTATTTTTGTTAATAAAAGTTTCACAGGGCTAAATTTTCAAATTTGTGTTTAGTTAGGGACGCTCTCAATTGTCAGCATCATAGAAATCCAAATTTTCGAATTCGGGAAAAAAGTGCATTTTGAAACCATGGGCTATAGTGCAGCAGAATTAAGCAAAAATGCCTCGGAATTAAAATTTC
The DNA here is from genome assembly GCA_963555765.1 of Orthonevra nobilis. Lineage (NCBI taxonomy): Eukaryota > Metazoa > Arthropoda > Insecta > Diptera > Syrphidae > Orthonevra > Orthonevra nobilis. Next base: position 98,188,572 of record OY743224.1, on the reverse strand, counting down.
TGTATTTTTGTTAATAAAAGGTTCTCAGAGCTATATTTTCAAATTTGTGTTCAGTAAAGGCTATTAGTGATTATCAATATCATAGAAATCAAAATTTGCGAATTCGGGAAAAAAGCGAATTTTGAAACCATGGGCTATAGTCCAGCAGAATTAAGCAAAAATGCCTTGGATTTCAAATTTCTGTATTTTTGTTAATAAAAGGTTCTCAGAGCTATATTTTCAAATTTGTGTTCGGTTAAAGCTGTTTGTGATTATCAATATCATAGAAATCGAAATATACGAATTCGGGAAAAAAGTGCATTTTGAAACCATGGGCTATAGTCCAGCAGAATTAAGCAAAAATGCCTTGGATTTCAAATTTCTGTATTTTTGTTAATAAAAGGTTCTCAGAGCTATATTTTCAAATTTGTGTTCAGTTAAGGCTGTTTGTGATTATCAATATCATAGAAATCGAAATTTGCGAATTCGGGAAAAAAGTGCATTTTGAAACCATGGGCTATAGTCCAGCAGAATTAAGCAAAAATGCCTCGGATTTCAAATTTCTGTATTTTTGTTCATAAAAGGTTCTCAGAGCTATATTTTCAAATTTGTGTTCAGTAAAGGCTATTAGTGATTATCAATATCATAGAAATCAAAATTTGCGAATTCGGGAAAAAAGCGAATTTTGAAACCATGGGCTATAGTCCAGCAGAATTAAGCAAAAATGCCTCGGATTTCAAATTTCTGTATTTTTTTTAATAAAAGGCTCTCAGAGCTATATTTTCAAATTTGTGTTGAGTTAAGGCTGTTTGTGATTATCAATATCATAGAAATCGAAATTTACGAATTCGGGAAAAAAGTGCATTTTGAAACCATGGGCTATAGTCCAGCAGAATTAAGCAAAAATGACTCGGATTTAAAATTTCTGTATTTTTGTTAATAAAAGGTTCTCAGAGCTATATTTTCAAATTTGTGTTCAGTAAAGGCTATTAGTGATTATCAATATCATAGAAATTAAAATTTGCGAATTCGGGAAAAAAGCGAATTTTGAAACCATGGGCTATAGTCCAGCAGAATTAAGCAAAAATGCCTCGGATTTCAAATTTCTGTATTTTTGTTAATAAAAGGTTCTCAGAGCTATATTTTCAAATTTGTGTTCAGTAAAGGCTATAAGTGATTATCAATATCATAGAAATCAAAATTTGCGAATTCGGGAAAAAAGCGAATTTTGAAACCATGGGCTATAGTCCAGCAGAATTAAGCAAAAATGCCTCGGATTTCAAATTTCTGTATTTTTTTTAATAAAAGGCTCTCAGAGCTATATTTTCAAATTTGTGTTGAGTTAAGGCTGTTTGTGATTATCAATATCATAGAAATCGAAATTTACGAATTCGGGAAAAAAGTGCATTTTGAAACCATGGGCTATAGTCCAGCAGAATTAAGCAAAAATGACTCGGATTTAAAATTTCTGTATTTTTGTTAATAAAAGGTTCTCAGAGCTATATTTTCAAATTTGTGTTCAGTAAAGGCTATTAGTGATTATCAATATCATAGAAATTAAAATTTGCGAATTCGGGAAAAAAGCGAATTTTGAAACCATGGGCTATAGTCCAGCAGAATTAAGCAAAAATGCCTTGGATTTCAAATTTCTGTATTTTTGTTAATAAAAGGTTCTCAGAGCTATATTTTCAAATTTGTGTTCGGTTAAAGCTGTTTGTGATTATCAATATCATAGAAATCGAAATATACGAATTCGGGAAAAAAGTGCATTTTGAAACCACGGGCTATAGTCCAGCAGAATTAAGCAAAAATGCCTTGGATTTCAAATTTCTGTATTTTTGTTAATAAAAGGTTCTCAGAGCTATATTTTCAAATTTGTGTTCAGTTAAGGCTGTTTGTGATTATCAATATCATAGAAATCGAAATTTGCGAATTCGGGAAAAAAGTGCATTTTGAAACCATGGGCTATAGTCCAGCAGAATTAAGCAAAAATGCCTCGGATTTCAAATTTCTGTATTTTTGTTAATAAAAGTTTCACAGGGCTAAATTTTCAAATTTGTGTTTAGTTATGGACGCTCTCAATTGTCAGCATCATAGAAATCCAAATTTTCGAACTCGGGAAAAAAGTGCATTTTGAAACCATGGGCTATAGTGCAGCAGAATTAAGCAAAAATGCCTCGGATTTCAAATTTCTGTATTTTTGTTAATAAAAGGTTCTCAGAGCTATATTTTCAAATTTGTGTTCAGTAAAGGCTATTAGTGATTATCAATATCATAGAAATCAAAATTTGCGAATTCGGGAAAAAAGCGAATTTTGAAACCGTGGGCTATAGTCCAGCAGAATTAAGCAAAAATGCCTCGGATTTCAAATTTCTGTATTTTGTTTAATAAAAGGCTCTCAGAGCTATATTTTCAAATTTGTGTTGAGTTAAGGCTGTTTGTGATTGTCAATATCATAGAAATCGAAATTTACGAATTCGGGAAAAAAGTGCATTTTGAAACCATGGGCTATAGTCCAGCAGAATTAAGCAAAAATGACTCGGATTTCAAATTTCTGTATTTTTGTTAATAAAAGGTTCTCAGAGCTATATTTTCAAATTTGTGTTCGGTTAAAGCTGTTTGTGATTATCAATATCATAGAAATCGAAATATACGAATTCGGGAAAAAAGTGCATTTTGAAACCATGGGCTATAGTCCAGCAGAATTAAGCAAAAATGCCTTGGATTTCAAATTTCTGTATTTTTGTTAATAAAAGGTTCTCAGAGCTATATTTTCAAATTTGTGTTCAGTTAAGGCTGTTTGTGATTATCAATATCACAGAAATCGAAATTTGCGAATTCGGGAAAAAAGTGCATTTTGAAACCATGGGCTATAGTCCAGCAGAATTAAGCAAAAATGCCTCGGATTTCAAATTTCTATATTTTTGTTAATAAAAGGTTCTCAGAGCTATATTTTCAAATTTGTGTTCAGTAAAGGCTATTAGTGATTATCAATATCATAGAAATCAAAATTTGCGAATTCGGGAAAAAAGCGAATTTTGAAACCATGGGCCATAGTCCAGCAGAATTAAGCAAAAATGCCTCGGATTTCTAATTTCTGTATTTATTTTAATAAAAGGCTCTCAGAGCTATATTTTCAAATTTGTGTTGAGATAAGGCTGTTTGTGATTATCAATATCATAGAAATCGAAATTTACGAATTCGGGAAAAAAGTGCATTTTGAAACCATGGGCTATAGTCCAGCAGAATTAAGCAAAAATGACTCGGATTTAAAATTTCTGTATTTTTGTTAATAAAAGGTTCTCAGAGCTATATTTTCAAATTTGTGTTCAGTAAAGGCTATTTGTGATTATCAATATCATAGAAATTAAAATTTGCGAATTCGGGAAAAAAGCGAATTTTGAAACCATGGGCTATAGTCCAGCAGAATTAAGCAAAAATGCCTCGGATTTCAAATTTCTGTATTTTTGTTATTAAAAGGTTCTCAGAGCTATATTTTCAAATTTGTGTTCGGTTAAAGCTGTTTGTGATTATCAATATCATAGAAATCGAAATATACGAATTCGGGAAAAAAGTGCATTTTGAAACCATGGGCTATAGTGCAGCAGAATTAAGCAAAAATGCCTCGGATTTAAAATTTCTGTATTTTTGTTAATAAAAGGTTCTCAGAGCTATATTTTCAAGTTTGTGTTCAGTAAAGGCTATTAGTGATTATCAATATCATAGAAATCAAAATTTGCGAATTCGGGAAAAAAGCGAATTTTGAAACCATGGGCCATAGTCCAGCAGAATTAAGCAAAAATGCCTCGGATTTCTAATTTCTGTATTTATTTTAATAAAAGGCTCTCAGAGCTATATTTTCAAATTTGTGTTGAGTTAAGGCTGTTTGTGATTATCAATATCATAGAAATCGAAATATACGAATTCGGGAAAAAAGTGCATTTTGAAACCATGGGCTATAGCCCAGCAGAATTAAGCAAAAATGCCTCGGATTTCAAATTTCTGTATTTTTGTTAATAAAAGTTTCACAGGGCTAAATTTTCAAATTTGTGTTTAGTTAGGGACGCTCTCAATTGTCAGCATCATAGAAATCCAAATTTTCGAATTCGGGAAAAAAGTGCATTTTGAAACCATGGGCTATAGTGCAGCAGAATTAAGCAAAAATGCCTTGGATTTCAAATTTCTGTATTTTTGTTAATAAAAGGTTCTCAGAGCTATATTTTCAAATTTGTGTTCAGTTAAGGCTGTTTGTGATTATCAATATCATAGAAATCGAAATTTACGAATTCGGGAAAAAAGTGCATTTTGAAACCATGGGCTATAGTCCAGCAGAATTAAGCAAAAATGACTCGGATTTAAAATTGCTGTATTTTTGTTAATAAAAGGTTCTCAGAGCTATATTTTCAAATTTGTGTTCAGTAAAGGCTATTAGTGATTATCGATATCATAGAAATTAAAATTTGCGAATTCGGGAAAAAAGTGCATTTTGAAACCATGGGCTATAGTCCAGCAGAATTAAGCAAAAATGACTCGGATTTCAAATTTCTGTATTTTTGTTAATAAAAGGTTCTCAGAGCTATATTTTCAAATTTGTGTTCGGTTAAAGCTGTTTGTGATTATCAATATCATAGAAATCGAAATATACGAATTCGGGAAAAAAGTGCATTTTGAAACCATGGGCTATAGTCCAGCAGAATTAAGCAAAAATGCCTTGGATTTCAAATTTCTGTATTTTTGTTAATAAAAGGTTCTCAGAGCTATATTTTCAAATTTGTGTTCAGTTAAGGCTGTTTGTGATTATCAATATCATAGAAATCGAAATTTGCGAATTCGGGAAAAAAGTGCATTTTGAAACCATGGGCTATAGTCCAGCAGAATTAAGCAAAAATGACTCGGATTTCAAATTTCTGTATTTTTGTTAATAAAAGGTTCTCAGAGCTATATTTTCAAATTTGTGTTCAGTAAAGGCATAGAAATTAAAATTTGCGAATTCGGGAAAAAAGCGAATTTTGAAACCATGGGTTATAGTCCAGCAGAATTAAGCAAAAATGCCTCGGATTTCAAATTTCTGTATTTTTGTTAATAAAAGGTTCTCAGAGCTATATTTTCAAATTTGTGTTGAGTTAAGGCTGTTTGTGATTATCAATATCATAGAAATCGAAATTTACGAATTCGGGAAAAAAGTGCATTTTGAAACCATGGGCTATAGTCCAGCAGAATTAAGCAAAAATGCCTCGGATTTCAAATTTCTGTATTTTTGTTAATAAAAGTTTCACAGGGCTTAATTTTCAAATTTGTGTTTAGTTAGGGACGCTCTCAATTGTCAGCATCATAGAAATCCAAATTTTCGAATTCGGGAAAAAAGTGCATTTTGAAACCATGGGCTATAGTGCAGCAGAATTAAGCAAAAATGCCTCGGATTTAAAATTTCTGTATTTTTGTTAATAAAAGGTTCTCAGAGCTATATTTTCAAATTTGTGTTCAGTAAAGGCTATTAGTGATTATCAATATCATAGAAATCAAAATTTGCGAATTCGGGAAAAAAACGAATGTTGAAACCATGGGCTATAGTCCAGCAGAATTAAGCAAAAATGCCTTGGATTTCAAATTTCTGTATTTTTGTTAATAAAAGGTTCTCAGAGCTATATTTTCAAATTTGTGTTCAGTTAAGGCTGTTTGTGATTATCAATATCATAGAAATCGAAATTTGCGAATTCGGGAAAAAAGTGCATTTTGAAACCATGGGCTATAGTCCAGCAGAATTAAGCAAAAATGCCTTGGATTTCAAATTTCTGTATTTTTGTTAATAAAAGGTTCTCAGAGCTATAGTTTCAAATTTGTGTTCAGTTAAGGCTGTTTGTGATTATCAATATCATAGAAATCGAAATTTGCGAATTCGGGAAAAAAGTGCATTTTGAAACCATGGGCTATAGTCCAGCAGAATTAAGCAAAAATGCCTCGGATTTAAAATTTCTGTATTTTTGTTAATAAAAGGTTCTCAGAGCTATATTTTCAAATTTGTGTTCAGTAAAGGCTATTAGTGATTATCGATATCATAGAAATTAAAATTTGCGAATTCGGGAAAAAAGCGAATTTTGAAACCATGGGTTATAGTCCAGCAGAATTAAGCAAAAATGCCTCGGATTTCAAATTTCTGCATTTTTGTTAATAAAAGGTTCTCAGAGCTATATTTTTAAATTTATGTTGAGTTAAGGCTGTTTGTGATTATCAATATCATAGAAATCGAAATTTACGAATTCGGAAAAGAAGTGCATTTTGAAACCATGGGCTATAGTCCAGCAGAATTAAGCAAAAATGCCTCGGATTTCAAATTTCTGTATTTTTGTTAATAAAAGTTTCACAGGGCTTAATTTTCAAATTTGTGTTTAGTTAGGGATGCTCTCAATTGTCAGCATCATAGAAATCCAAATTTTCGAATTCGGGAAAAAAGTGCATTTTGAAACCATGGGCTATAGTGCAGCAGAATTAAGCAAAAATGCCTCGGATTTAAAATTTCTGTATTTTTGTTAATAAAAGGTTCTCAGAGCTATATTTTCAAATTTGTGTTCAGTAAAGGCTATTAGTGATTATCAATATCATAGAAATCAAAATTTGCGAATTCGGGAAAAAAACGAATGTTGAAACCATGGGCTATAGTCCAGCAGAATTAAGCAAAAATGCCTTGGATTTCAAATTTCTGTATTTTTGTTAATAAAAGGTTCTCAGAGCTATATTTTCAAATTTGTGTTCAGTTAAGGCTGTTTGTGATTATCAATATCATAGAAATCGAAATTTGCGAATTCGGGAAAAAAGTGCATTTTGAAACCATGGGCTATAGTCCAGCAGAATTAAGCAAAAATGACTCGGATTTCAAATTTCTGTATTTTTGTTAATAAAAGGTTCTCAGAGCTATATTTTCAAATTTGTGTTCAGTAAAGGCTATTAGTGATTATCAATATCATAGAAATCAAAATTTGCGAATTCGGGAAAAAAGTGCATTTTGAAACCATGGGCTATAGTCCAGCAGAATTAAGCAAAAATGCCTCGGATTTCAAATTTCTGTATTTTTGTTAATAAAAGTTTCACAGGGCTAAATTTTCAAATTTGTGTTTAGTTAGGGACGCTCGCAATTGTCAGCATCATAGAAATCCAAATTTTCGAATTCGGGAAAAAAGTGCATTTTGAAACCATGGGCTATAGTCCAGCAGAATTAAGCAAAAATGCCTTGGATTTCAAATTTCTGTATTTTTGTTAATAAAAGGTTCTCAGAGCTATATTTTCAAATTTGTGTTCAGTTAAGGCTGTTTGTGATTATCAATATCATAGAAATCGATATTTGCGAATTCGGGAAAAAAGTGCATTTTGAAACCATGGGCTATAGTCCAGCAGAATTAAGCAAAAATGCCTTGGATTTCAAATTTCTGTATTTTTGTTAATAAAAGGTTCTCAGAGCTATATTTTCAAATTTGTGTTTAGTTAAGGCTGTTTGTGATTATCAATATCATAGAAATCGAAATTTGCGAATTCGGGAAAAAAGTGCATTTTGAAACCATGGGCTATAGTCCAGCAGAATTAAGCAAAAATGCCTCGGATTTAAAATTTCTGTATTTTTGTTAATAAAAGGTTCTCAGAGCTATATTTTCAAATTTGTGTTCAGTAAAGGCTATTAGTGACTATCGATATCATAGAAATTAAAATTTGCGAATTCGGGAAAAAAGCGAATTTTGAAACCATGGGTTATAGTCCAGCAGAATTAAGCAAAAATGCCTCGGATTTCAAATTTCTGTATATTTGTTAATAAAAGGTTCTCAGAGCTATATTTTCAAATTTGTGTTGAGTTAAGGCTGTTTGTGATTATCAATATCATAGAAATCGAAATTTACGAATTCGGAAAAAAAGTGCATTTTGAAACCATGGGCTATAGTCCAGCAGAATTAAGCAAAAATGCCTCGGATTTCAAATTTCTGTATTTTTGTTAATAAAAGTTTCACAGGGCTTAATTTTCAAATTTGTGTTTAGTTAGGGACGCTCTCAATTGTCAGCATCATAGAAATCCAAATTTTCGAATTCGGGAAAAAAGTGCATTTTGAAACCATGGGCTATAGTGCAGCAGAATTAAGCAAAAATGCCTCGGATTTAAAATTTCTGTATTTTTGTTAATAAAAGGTTCTCAGAGCTATATTTTCAAATTTGTGTTCAGTAAAGGCTATTAGTGATTATCAATATCATAGAAATCAAAATTTGCGAATTCGGGAAAAAAACGAATGTTGAAACCATGGGCTATAGTCCAGCAGAATTCAGCAAAAATGCCTTGGATTTCAAATTTCTGTATTTTTGTTAATAAAAGGTTCTCAGAGCTATATTTTCAAATTTGTGTTCAGTTAAGGCTGTTTGTGATTATCAATATCATAGAAATCGAAATTTGCGAATTCGGGAAAAAAGTGCATTTTGAAACCATGGGCTATAGTCCAGCAGAATTAAGCAAAAATTACTCGGATTTCAAATTTCTGTATTTTTGTTAATAAAAGGTTCTCAGAGCTATATTTTCAAATTTGTGTTCAGTAAAGGCTATTAGTGATTATCAATATCATAGAAATCAAAATTTGCGAATTCGGGAAAAAAACGAATGTTGAAACCATGGGCTATAGTCCAGCAGAATTAAGCAAAAATGCCTGGGATTTCAAATTTCTGTATTTTTGTTAATAAAAGGTTCTCAGAGCTATATTTTCAAATTTGTGTTCAGTAAAGGCTATTAGTGATTATCAATATCATAGAAATTAAAATTTGCGAATTCGGGAAAAAAGCGAATTTTGAAACCATGGGCTATAGTCCAGCAGAATTAAGCAAAAATGCCTCGGATTTCAAATTTCTGTATTTTTGTTAATAAAAGGTTCTCAGAGCTATATTTTCAAATTTGTGTTCAGTTAAGGCTGTTTGTGATTATCAATTTCATAGAAATCGAAATTTGCGAATTCGGGAAAAAAGTGCATTTTGAAACCATGGGCTATAGTCCAGCAGAATTAAGCAAAAATGCCTCGGATTTAAAATTTCTGTATTTTTGTTAATAAAAGGTTCTCAGAGCTATATTTTCAAATTTGTGTTCAGTAAAGGCTATTAGTGATTATCAATATCATAGAAATCAAAATTTGCGAATTCGGGAAAAAAGCGAATTTTGAAACCATGGGCTATAGCCCAGCAGAATTAAGCAAAAATGCCTCGGATTTCAAATTTCTGTATTTTTTTTAATAAAAGGCTCTCAGAGCTATATTTTCAAATTTGTGTTGAGTTAAGGCTATTAGTGATTATCAATATCATAGAAATCAAAATTTGCGAATTCGGGAAAAAAGCGAATTTTGAAACCATGGGCTATAGTCCAGCAGAATTAAGCAAAAATGCCTCGGATTTCAAATTTCTGTATTTTTTTTAATAAAAGGCTCTCAGAGCTATATTTTCAAATTTGTGTTGAGTTAAGGCTATTTGTGATTATCAATATCATAGAAATCGAAATTTACGAATTCGGGAAAAAAGTGTGTAGACATTAAACAATAATGAAAAATTTGGTGTCATCGTTTTTGCACAACACACTGTATTTTTGTATACAGAAACCGAAATGTATTATTTACATTACTGGCCTGATGATCGTATGATTATCCCGCAAGATCAAGACTAAATGTACATAGCTCTCTGTTAAAAACAGCTTTCGACAGTTGTCGGGGCTTTTTCTTGAATAAACCGTCGTTAAGCTAATTTCAATCGGTGTCGTTTTATTTTTTTCTCAGCGAACGAATCTGATAGCCTACAATTTTCAGAAGTGGGATTCGCTTAACCACTAATCGCGCATGTAATTTTGTTGAGTGTTTTTTTAATTTAATCCATAACAAGTGAATAAATTATGTCCGAAGAATTTTACCAGTTCATGCAAGAGGCAACGGTTGCTGTTTTAAAAAAAGTTTTGCGGTCAATGAAGTTGCAGACTTTGGGCAGTAAAGCAGAGTTAAAACTTCGAGTAGAAAATGCAGTAAAAGGTTATCCAGAAGTAGAGCTTCAGAAATTAATACGAGACTTTGCACCTGAAACTAGAAAAAACATGACAACGTTCGACACTGAGCACGAATCTGAGCAGGGGGATGATTCAGCGGTTTCACAGAGCGACGGAATCGATGAGGAGCTCAACCTACTCCGAGATGCATGTAGGAAGAGGGAGGAGATAATCCTTTTGAAGCGCAAACTCAAGGAGTTGCAGTTAGAGGATACGGACTTCAACCAAAAGCCACAGATTTCGCATAACTTCCGAGACATGGAAGATCTATTGTGTCAATTTAGCGGAGATGATAATTTTCCTATTGATCGTTGGGTAGAACATTTTGACGAGTATGCTGAAATTCTCCATTTAGATGATCGTACAAAGTTCATATTTGGAAAGAAACTTTTAAGCGGTACTGCTAAGTTGTTTGTGAGACCTTGAGAGAGGCACTGTTAGGTGAGTTCAAACGAGTGGTGACAAAAGGTGATATATTCAGTGAACTTGGTGGGCGAAAGAAACGACGTGACGAAACCGTACAACAGTATGTACTTTCCATGCAAGAAATTGCGTCACATAATCCCGTTGAAGAAGATGATCTTATACAGTTTATCATCAAGGGAATCTCCGATACCGAAGTCAACAAGAGTATACTGTACAATGCCAACAACATCGAGCAGTTAAAGCACTATTTAAGAAAGTACGAGAAGTTAAAAAACAACAGTCGTGACAGTTTATCAGCTAAGCCCAGCATATCTCAAGTGTACAATCGCAACAAAATTCCAAATAATCCAAATAATCTGCAAAGCATACAAAATCGTCCAACTGAACGAGGCACAAGCAGTGCACCTGTTAGTGGTGCATATCAGAGGAAAGAGTTTACTTGCTTCAAGTGTGGCTGTCGGGGACACATTGCCAAAAATTGTTCCAGCAATAAGCCAGTATTGACACTTCAAGATGAAGGCCACATCAACGTACAAAAATCAAGTATAGCGTCCATTAACAACGATTTGGATCAAGAAAATAGAAGCTTGAAACAACAGCAGTGCCCGGAATCTAACGACTTTGAGAAGGATGTTTTTTATAAGTTCTTTGATGGCCAGGCAGAAAGTTTGATCACACTTACAACTATTTTGGATTCAGGGAGTCCGATAAGTTTCGTTCAAGAGAAGTTTCTGCCACCGTTTATGATTATACCACCGGAAGTAAACAGTCACTCATATTGTGGCGTTAACAGCAGCCCGCTTCATATATTGGGAAGTGTTAAATGTATAATAACTTTTGATGATTCATTAATAAATTTGTGTTTGCTTGTAGTTAAAAACCGATCAATGAGTTATCCCGTTGTGCTTGGTCGAAATTTCATTGATAAGATTGGTATGGTGTTGCAGAGGACCAATAAAAGAACAAAAAATGAAGAGAATATAATTTCATCAGGAATATCCAACGTCGAAAATCATCATGCTTCAAGTTCATCATTATCGTCAGCAAGTCAGTGTCGTCATCCTAAGGAGCATGTAAGTACTAGCATGTTAAATGAAGAAACTGACATTATTTACAACATACTTAATATTGACATAAGTAATAAAGAATCAGAATTAGATATAAAAATAAATAAGAGTATACCATATAGTAATCAAGAAAAGGTAAAGGAAATAGTCAAGCCAGCTTTTTATTCAGATGTCGATAAAGTTTTCTCAGAGGATAGGCAATTTAAAGCAAAGATAATTTTATCTAAAGATGTCCTATTTCATTGTCCACCAAGAAGGCTACCCTATTCACACAAAATTGAATTAGAAAAATTATTAACGACCTGCTAAGCAAGGGAATAATACGAGAATCTAGTTCCCAATACGCGTCACCTATTGTGCTTGTTGAAAAAAAAAATAAGGAGTTAAGACTTTGCGTGGACTTTAGGGAGTTAAATAAAATTACTTTACGCGATAATTACCCGCTACCTCTGATTGAGGATAATATTGATCGACTTAAAAATAAAAGATATTTTACAACGCTAGACTTAAAGAACGGATTTTATCACGTTCCACTTGAAGAGGATTCAATAAAGTACACATCTTTTACTACCCCTATTGGTCAGTACGAATTCACACGCATGCCTTTTGGGCTTAAAAATGCGCCGTCAATTTTCGAGCGCTATATGAAGCATTTATTTGGTAAACTTATATTTAAATCTAAAATTCTAACATATTTAGATTATATACTGATAGCGACGGAGACAATCGAAGAACATTTATCTATTCTTCAAGAAGTGATTAATATTGTCATTGACAGAGGATTGCAGCTTAGATTAGATAAATGTCTTTTCTTGCAAAATGAAATCACCTATTTAGGCTATAGAATAACGAATGATGGTATAAGACCTAATGATGCGAATCTCAAAGCTATTCAGAGTTTTCCTCTGCCTACCTCTACTAAGGCTGTTCATAGTTTTTTAGGACTTTGTTCATACTTTAGAAAATTTATACATCAATTTGCAAATATTGCAAAGCCGCTCTATGACCTACTTAAAAAAGACACTCCGTTTGTTTTTGGCTTCAGGGAAACCGAAGTCTTTGAATCATTGAAAACCAAATTAACATCAGCACCAGTTTTATCAATTTATAGCCCGCATAATGCTACAGAGCTGCATTGCGATGCGAGCACACTTGGGTTTGGGGCAGTCCTACTGCAAAAGCAATGTGATGGTAAATTTCACCCCGTCTTTTACTTTTCGAAGCGTGCGACAGACGCCGAAAGTAAATACCACAGCTACGAGCTGGAGACATTGTCTATAATATATGCATTAAAACGATTTAAAATATACTTACTGGGAATTCCATTTAAGGTCGTAACAGATTGTCAAGCTCTTGTTCTAACCTTGAACAAAAAATCGCTGAACGCTCGTATTTCACGGTGGGCGTTAGAGCTACAATCCTTTTGATTTTTCTGTCGAACACAGGAAAAGTGATCGAATGTCACATGTGGATTCCCTAAGTAGATCTTTTAATATCTTGCATATTGACGATGCATCCTTTGAATATGTTCTAGCAGCTGCACAAAGGGATGACCCGAAGATTATTTCAATTTCAGAAGAGTTAAGTAGGTCTGAGAGTCCGTACTTTGAAATGGTTGATGGTTTAATATATCGCAAAACAAAGGATAAAATAACTTTTTATGTTCCATCACAGATGGAGGAACAGATAATACGAACCCATCATGAAGCGCTTTGTCATTTGGGGGTTGAAAAATGTTTTGAGCACCTCTCTGGGATTTATTGGTTTCCCAAAATGAAGGACAAGATCAGAGCATATATCAAAGGATGTCTAAAGTGCATCTATTTCTCTCCGGACTCAGGAAAAACTGAAGGAATACTACACCCTATTCCAAAAGGTAAGGTACCATTCGACACACTTCACGTTGACCATCTAGGCCCATTTCCGACTTCCCGTTCCAACAAGAAACATATTCTAGTGGTGATTGATGGTTTTACCAAGTTCACCAAGTTGTATTTGGCTAAAAGCACTCAAAGTAAAGAAGCTATATCTTGTTTAAAAACATATTTTGCAAATTTTTCTAGACCTAACCGTATCATATCGGACCGTGGGACTTGTTTCACTTCGAAAGAGTTTGCTGAGTTTTTGCATGATAATAATATTTATCATGTAAAAGTAGCAACACATTCCCCACAATCTAATGGACAAGTGGAGAGGCTTAATCGTATAATAACACCTATGATAGCAAAAGAGTGTGACGCATTTACCACTAGTGACTGGGACAAACATTTGGATAAAGTTGAGTTTGCTATCAATAATACCGTGAACCGTAGCACTGGCTTTACCCCAAGTACCCTTCTTTTTGGTAGAGATCAAAAAGGTAAATTTTGCGATAAAGTTAAAGAATATCTCATCAGTAACCAAGTATTTGAGGGAATAAATATTGAGGATGTTAGGGATAAGGCTAAAGAGAATATTGAAAGGGAACAAACTCGAAACAAAACCTATTATGATATCCATCATAAGAAACCCACTGAATATAAACTAGGAGATTTCGTTATGATTAAGAATATTATCACCATACCGGGTGTAAATAAAAAATTATTGGCAAAGTATCGAGGACCTTACGAGGTAAAAAGGGTCCTGCCAAACGACCGATACGCTATTGGCACTCCCAGCAATATGAGACCATATATGAGACCAACTAATGACTTGAAGCATGATGAACAAGATGTGGATAATAGTAGAAAATCATAACATTTATAACACTAAATTGATTTTAAAATGCGCCTATACCAATGTTATCAATTTTTATATTATTTTTATATATTCTGTATAACTGTTTAAATGCACAAATGACGTTCTAATTAAGTCATTCGTTTTATATAAATGTATGTAAATTGACAATATAATTTTGTTTTATGAAGTTATAAATTTGAAAAGAAAACTCGTTGAGTAATATGTATTATTCTGTAAATGTAAATAACTTTATCCAAACAAGAAATAACTCAATGTTTTTATGGCAAATAAGTTCAGAAGAATTTATAATCGATGATTTTTTTTTAAATTAATTTTGTTATGTAATCGGGACGATTTCACAATCAGAATGGCCGAGTTGTAGACATTAAACAATAATGAAAAATTTGGTGTCATCGTTTTTGCACAACACACTGTATTTTTGTATACAGAAACCGAAATGTATTATTTACATTACTGGCCTGATGATCGTATGATTATCCCGCAAGATCAAGACTAAATGTACATAGCTCTCTGTTAAAAACAGCTTTCGACAGTTGTCGGGGCTTTTTCTTGAATAAACCGTCGTTAAGCTAATTTCAATCGGTGTCGTTTTATTTTTTTCTCAGCGAACGAATCTGATAGCCTACAAGTGCATTTTGAAACCATGGGCTATAGTCCAGCAGAATTAAGCAAAAATGACTCGGATTTAAAATTTCTGTATTTTTGTTAATAAAAGGTTCTCAGAGCTATATTTTCAAATTTGTGTTGAGTTAAGGCTGTTTGTGATTATCAATATCATAGAAATCGAAATTTACGAATTCGGGAAAAAAGTGCATTTTGAAACCATGGGCTATGGTCCAGCAGAATTAAGCAAAAATGCCTCGGATTTCAAATTTCTATATTTTTGTTAATAAAAGTTTCACAGGGCGAAATTTTCAAATTTGTGTTTAGTTAGGGACGCTCTCAATTGTCAGCATCATAGAAATCCAAATTTTCGAATTCGGGAAAAAAGTGCATTTTGAAACCATGGGCTATAGTCCAGCAGAATTAAGCAAAAATGCCTCGGATTTAAAATTTCTGTATTTTTGTTAATAAAAGGTTCTCAGAGCTATATTTTCAAATTTGTGTTCAGTAAAGGCTATTAGTGATTATCAATATCATAGAAATCAAAATTTGCGAATTCGGGAAAAAAGCGAATTTTGAAACCATGGGCTATAGCCCAGCAGAATTAAGCAAAAATGCCTCGGATTTCAAATTTCTGTATTTTTTTTAATAAAAGGCTCTCAGAGCTATATTTTCAAATTTGTGTTGAGTTAAGGCTGTTTGTGATTATCAATATCATAGAAATCGAAATTTACGAATTCGGGAAAAAAGTGCATTTTGAAACCATGGGCTATAGTCCAGCAGAATTAAGCAAAAATGCCTTGGATTTCAAATTTCTGTATTTTTGTTAATAAAAGGTTCTCAGAGCTATATTTTCAAATTTGTGTTCGGTTAAAGCTGTTTGTGATTATCAATATCATAGAAATCGAAATATACGAATTCGGGAAAAAAGTGCATTTTGAAACCATGGGCTATAGTCCAGCAGAATTAAGCAAAAATGCCTTGGATTTCAAATTTCTGTATTTTTGTTAATAAAAGGTTCTCAGAGCTATATTTTCAAATTTGTGTTCGGTTAAAGCTGTTTGTGATTATCAATATCATAGAAATCGAAATATACGAATTCGGGAAAAAAGTGCATTTTGAAACCATGGGCTATAGTCCAGCAGAATTAAGCAAAAATGCCTTGGATTTCAAATTTCTGTATTTTTGTTAATAAAAGGTTCTCAGAGCTATATTTTCAAATTTGTGTTGAGTTAAGGCTGTTTGTGATTATAAATATCATAGAAATCGAAATTTACGAATTCGGGAAAAAAAGTGCATTTTGAAACCATGGGCTATAGTCCAGCAGAATTAAGCAAAAATGCCTCGGATTTCAAATTTCTGTATTTTTGTTAATAAAATTTTCACAGGGCTAAATTTTCAAATTTGTGTTTAGTTAGGGATGCTCTCAATTGTCAGCATCATAGAAATCCAAATTTTCGAATTCGGGAAAAAAGTGCATTTTGAAACCATGGGCTATAGTCCAGCAGAATTAAGCAAAAATGCCTCGGATTTAAAATTTCTGTATTTTTGTTAATAAAAGGTTCTCAGAGCTATATTTTCAAATTTGTGTTCAGTTAAGGCTGTTTGTGATTATCAATATCATAGAAATCGAAATTTGCGAATTCGGGAAAAAAGTGCATTTTGAAACCATGGGCTATAGTCCAGCAGAATTAAGCAAAAGTGCCTTGGATTTCTAATTTCTGTATTTTTGTTAATAAAAGGTTCTCAGAGCTATATTTTCAAATTTGTGTTCGGTTAAAGCTGTTTGTGATTGTCAGCATCATAGAAATCCAAATTTTCGAATTCGGGAAAAAAGTGCATTTTGAAACCATGGGCTATAGTCCAGCAGAATTAAGCAAAAATGCCTCGGATTTAAAATTTCTGTATTTTTGTTAATAAAAGGTTCTCAGAGCTATATTTTCAAATTTGTGTTCAGTAAAGGCTATTAGTGATTATCAATATCATAGAAATCAAAATTTGCGAATTCGGGAAAAAAGCGAATTTTGAAACCATGGGCTATAGCCCAGCAGAATTAAGCAAAAATGCCTCGGATTTCAAATTTCTGTATTTTTTTTAATAAAAGGCTCTCAGAGCTATATTTTCAAATTTGTGTTGAGTTAAGGCTGTTTGTGATTATCAATATCATAGAAATCGAAATTTACGAATTCGGGAAAAAAAGTGCATTTTGAAACCATGGGCTATAGCCCAGCAGAATTAAGCAAAAATGCCTCGGATTTCAAATTTCTGTATTTCTTTTAATAAAAGGCTCTCAGAGCTATATTTTCAAATTTGTGTTGAGTTAAGGCTGTTTGTGATTATCAATATCATAGAAATCGAAATTTACGAATTCGGGAAAAAAAGTGCATTTTGAAACCATGGGCTATAGTCCAGCAGAATTAAGCAAAAATGCCTCGGATTTCAAATTTCTGTATTTTTTTTAATAAAAGGCTCTCAGAGCTATATTTTCAAATTTGTGTTGAGTTAAGGCTGTTTGTGATTATCAATATCATAGAAATCGAAATTTACGAATTCGGGAAAAAAAGTGCATTTTGAAACCATGGGCTATAGTCCAGCAGAATTAAGCAAAAATGCCTTGTATTTCAAATTTCTGTATTTTTGTTAATAAAAGGTCCTCAGAGCTATATTTTCAAATTTGTGTTCAGTTAAGGCTGTTTGTGATTATCAATATCATAGAAATCGAAATTTGCGAATTCGGGAAAAAAGTGCATTTTGAAACCATGGGCTATAGTCCAGCAGAATTAAGCAAAAATGCCTTGGATTTCAAATTTCTGTATTTTTGTTAATAAAAGGTTCTCAGAGCTATATTTTCAAATTTGTGTTGAGTTAAGGCTGTTTGTGATTATCAATATCATAGAAATCAAAATTTGCGAATTCGGGAAAAAAGCGAATTTTGAAACCATGGGCTATAGCCCAGCAGAATTAAGCAAAAATGCCTCGGATTTCAAATTTCTGTATTTTTTTTAATAAAAGGCTCTCAGAGCTATATTTTCAAATTTGTGTTGAGTTAAGGCTGTTTGTGATTATCAATATCATAGAAATCGAAATTTACGAATTCGGGAAAAAAAGTGCATTTTGAAACCATGGGCTATAGTCCAGCAGAATTAAGCAAAAATGCCTCGGATTTCAAATTTCTGTATTTTTGTTAATAAAAGGTCCTCAGAGCTATATTTTCAAATTTGTGTTCAGTTAAGGCTGTTTGTGATTATCAATATCATAGAAATCGAAATTTGCGAATTCGGGAAAAAAGTGCATTTTGAAACCATGGGCTATAGTCCAGCAGAATTAAGCAAAAATGCCTCGGATTTAAAATTTCTGTATTTTTGTTAATAAAAGGTTCTCAGAGCTATATTTTCAAATTTGTGTTCAGTAAAGGCTATTAGTGATTATCAATATCATAGAAATCAAAATTTGCGAATTCGGGAAAAGAGCGAATTTTGAAACCATGGGCTATAGTCCAGCAGAATTAAGCAAAAATGCCTTGGATTTCAAATTTCTGTATTTTTGTTAATAAAAGGTTCTCAGAGCTATATTTTCAAATTTGTGTTCGGTTAAAGCTGTTTGTGATTATCAATATCATAGAAGCTGAAATATACGAATTCGGGAAAAAAGTGCATTTTGAAACCATGGGCTATAGTCCAGCAGAATTAAGCAAAAATGCCTTGGATTTCAAATTTCTGTATTTTTGTTAATAAAAGATTCTCAGAGCTATATTTTCAAATTTGTGTTCAGTAAAGGCTATTAGTGATTATCAATATCATAGAAATTAAAATTTGCGAATTCGGGAAAAAAGCGAATTTTGAAACCATGGGTTATAGTCCAGCAGAATTAAGCAAAAATGCCTCGGATTTCAAATTTCTGTATTTTTGTTAATAAAAGGTTCTCAGAGCTATACTTTCAAATTTGTGTTGAGTAAAGGCTGTTTGTGATTATCAATATAATAGAAATCGAAATTTTCGAATTCGGGAAAAAAGTGCATTTTGAAACCATGGGCTATAGTGCAGCAGAATTAAGCAAAAATGCCTCGGATTTAAAATTTCTGTATTTTTGTTAATAAAAGTTCTCAGAGCTATATTTTCAAATTTGTGTTCAGTAAAGGCTATTAGTGATTATCAATATCATAGAAATCAAAATTTGCGAATTCGGGAAAAAAGCGAATTTTGAAACCATGGGCTATAGTCCAGCAGAATTAAGCAAAAATGCCTTGGATTTCAAATTTCTGTATTTTTGTTAATAAAAGGTTCTCAGAGCTATATTTTCAAATTTGTGTTCGGTTAAAGCTGTTTGTGATTATCAATATCATAGAAATCGAAATATACGAATTCGGGAAAAAAGTGCATTTTGAAACCATGGGCTATAGTCCAGCAGAATTAAGCAAAAATGCCTTGGATTTCAAATTTCTGTATTTTTGTTAATAAAAGGTTCTCAGAGCTATATTTTCAAATTTGTGTTCAGTTAAGGCTGTTTGTGATTATCAATATCATAGAAATCGAAATTTGCGAATTCGGGAAAAAAGTGCATTTTGAAACCATGGGCTATAGTCCAGCAGAATTAAGCAAAAATGCTTCGGATTTCAAATTTCTGTATTTTTGTTAATAAAAGGTTCTCAGAGCTATATTTTCAAATTTGTGTTCAGTAAAGGCTATTAGTGATTATCAATATCATAGAAATCAAAATTTGCGAATTCGGGAAAAAAGCGAATTTTGAAACCATGGGCTATAGTCCAGCAGAATTAAGCAAAAATGCCTCGGATTTCAAATTTCTGTATTTTTTTTAATAAAAGGCTCTCAGAGCTATATTTTCAAATTTGTGTTGAGTTAAGGCTGTTTGTGATTATCAATATCATAGAAATCGAAATTTATGAATTCGGGAAAAAAGTGCATTTTGAAACCATGGGCTATAGTCCAGCAGAATTAAGCAAAAATGACTCAGATTTAAAATTTCTGTATTTTTGTTAATAAAAGGTTTTCAGAGCTATATTTTCAAATTTGTGTTCAGTAAAGGCTATTAGTGATTATCAATATCATAGAAATTAAAATTTGCGAATTCGGGAAAAAAGCGAATTTTGAAACCATGGGCTATAGTCCAGCAGAATTAAGCAAAAATGCCTCGGAATTCAAATTTCTGTATTTTTGTTAATAAAAGGTTCTCAGAGCTATATTTTCAAATTTGTGTTGAGTTAAGGCTGTTTGTGATTATCAATATCATAGAAATCGAAATTTACGAATTCGGGAAAAAAGTGCATTTTGAAACCATGGGCTATAGTCCAGCAGAATTAAGCAAAAATGCCTCGGATTTCAAATTTCTGTATTTTTGTTAATAAAAGTTTCACAGGGCTAAATTTTCGAATTTGTGTTTAGTTAGGGACGCTCTCAATTGTCAGCATCATAGAAATCCAAATTTTCGAATTCGGGAAAAAAGTGCATTTTGAAACCATGGGCTATAGTGCAGCAGAATTAAGCAAAAATGACTCGGATTTAAAATTTCTGTATTTTTGTTAATAAAAGGTTCTCAGAGCTATATTTTCAAATTTGTGTTCAGTAAAGGCTATTAGTGATTATCAATATCATAGAAATTAAAATTTGCGAATTCGGGAAAAAAGCGAATTTTGAAACCATGGGCTATAGTCCAGCAGAATTAAGCAAAAATGCCTCGGATTTCAAATTTCTGTATTTTTGTTAATAAAAGGTTCTCAGAGCTATATTTTCAAATTTGTGTTGAGTTAAGGCTGTTTGTGATTATCAATATCATAGAAATCGAAATTTACGAATTCGGGAAAAAAGTGCATTTTGAAACCATGGGCTATAGTCCAGCAGAATTAAGCAAAAATGCCATGGATTTCAAATTTCTGTATTTTTGTTAATAAAAGGTTCTCAGAGCTATATTTTCAAATTTGTGTTCGGTTAAAGCTGTTTGTGATTATCAATATCATAGAAATCGAAATATACGAATTCGGGAAAAAAGTGCATTTTGAAACCATGGGCTATAGTCCAGCAGAATTAAGCAAAAATGCCTTCGATTTCAAATTTCTGTATTTTTGTTAATAAAAGGTTCTCAGAGCTATATTTTCAAATTTGTGTTCAGTTAAGGCTGTTTGTGATTATCAATATCATAGAAATCGAAATTTGCGAATTCGGGAAAGAAGTGCATTTTGAAACCATGGGCTATAGTCCAGCAGAATTAAGCAAAAATGCCTCGGATTTCAAATTTCTGTATTTTTGTTAATAAAAGGTTCTCAGAGCTATATTTTCAAATTTGTGTTGAGTTAAGGCTGTTTGTGATTATCAATATCATAGAAATCAAAATTTGCGAATTCGGGAAAAAAGCGAATTTTGAAACCATGGGCTATAGTCCAGCAGAATTAAGCAAAAATCCTCGGATTTCAAATTTCTGTATTTTTTTTAATAAAAGGCTCTCAGAGCTATATTTTCAAATTTGTGTTGAGTTAAGGCTGTTTGTGATTATCAATATCATAGAAATCGAAATTTACGAATTCGGGAAAAAAGTGCATTTTGAAACCATGGGCTATAGTCCAGCAGAATTAAGCAAAAATGACTCGGATTTAAAATTTCTGTATTTTTGTTAATAAAAGGTTCTCAGAGCTATATTTTCAAATTTGTGTTCAGTAAAGGCTATTAGTGATTATCAATATCATAGAAATTAAAATTTGCGAATTCGGGAAAAAAGCGAATTTTGAAACCATGGGCTATAGTCCAGCAGAATTAAGCAAAAATGCCTCGGATTTCAAATTTCTGTATTTTTGTTAATAAAAGGTTCTCAGAGGTATATTTTCAAATTTGTGTTGAGTTAAGGCTGTTTGTGATCATCAATATCATAGAAATCAAAATTTGCGAATTCGGGAAAAAAGCGAATTTTGAAACCATGGGCTATAGTCCAGTAGAATTAAGCAAAAATCCTCGGATTTCAAATTTCTGTATTTTTGTTAATAAAAGGTTCTCAGAGGTATATTTTCAAATTTGTGTTAAGTTAAGGCTGTTTGTGATTATCAATATCATAGAAATCGAAATTTACGAATTCGGGAAAAAAGTGCATTTTGAAACCATGGGCTATAGTCCAGCAGAATTAAGCAAAAATGACTCGGATTTAAAATTTCTGTATTTTTGTTAATAAAAGGTTCTCAGAGCTATATTTTCAAATTTGTGTTCAGTAAAGGCTTTTAGTGATTATCAATATCATAGAAATTAATATTTGCGAATTCGGGAAAAAAGCAAATTTTGAAACCATGGGCTATAGTCCAGCAGAATTAAGCAAAAAGCCTTGGATTTCAAATTTCTGTATTTTTGTTAATAAAAGGTTCTCAGAGCTATATTTTCAAATTTGTGTTCAGTAAAGGCTATTAGTGATTATCAGTATCATAGAAATCAAAATTTGCGAATTCGGGAAAAAAGCGAATTTTGAAACCATGGGCTATAGTCCAGCAGAATTAAGCAAAAATGCCTCGGATTTCAAATTTCTGTATTTTTTTTAATAAAAGGCTCTCAGAGCTATATTTTCAAATTTGTGTTGAGTTAAGGCTGTTTGTGATTATCAATATCATAGAAATCGAAATTAACGAATTCGGGAAAAAAGTGCATTTTGAAACCATGGGCTATAGTCCAGCAGAATTAAGCAAAAATGACTCGGATTTAAAATTTCTGTAGTTTTGTTAATAAAAGGTTCTCAGAGCTATATTTTCAAATTTGTGTTCAGTAAAGGCTATTAGTGATTATCAATATCATAGAAATTAAAATTTGCGAATTCGGGAAAAAAGCGAATTTTGAAACCATGGGCTATAGTCCAGCAGAATTAAGCAAAAATGCCTCGGATTTCAAATTTCTGTATTTTTGTTAATAAAAGGTTCTCAGAGCTATATTTTCAAATTTGTGTTGAGTTAAGGCTGTTTGTGATTATCAATATCATAGAAATCGAAATTTACGAATTCGGGAAAAAAGTGCATTTTGAAACCATGGGCTATAGTCCAGCAGAATTAAGCAAAAATGCCTCGGATTTCAAATTTCTGTATTTTTGTTAATAAAAGTTTCACAGCGCTAAATTTTCAAATTTGTGTTTAGTTAGGGACGCTCTCAATTGTCAGCATCATAGAAATCCATATTTTCGAATTCGGGAAAAAAGTGCATTTTGAAACCATGGGCTATAGTGCAGCAGAATTAAGCAAAAATGCCTCGGATTTAAAATTTCTGTATTTTTGTTAATAAAAGGTTCTCAGAGCTATATTTTCAAATTTGTGTTCAGTAAAGGCTATTAGTGATTATCAATATCATAGAAATCAAAATTTGCGAATTCGGGAAAAAAGCGAATTTTAAAACCATGGGCTATAGTCCAGCAGAATTAAGCAAAAATGCCTCGGATTTCAAATTTCTGTATTTTTGTTAATAAAAGGTTCTCAGAGCTATATTTTCAAATTTGTGTTGAGTTAAGGCTGTTTGTGATTATCAATATCATAGAAATCGAAATTTACGAATTCGGGAAAAAAGTGCATTTTGAAACCATGGGCTATAGTCCAGCAGAATTAAGCAAAAATGCCTCGGATTTCAAATTTCTGTATTTTTTTTAATAAAAGGCTCTCAGAGCTATATTTTCAAATTTGTGTTCGGTTAAAGCTGTTTATGATTATCAATATCATAGAAATCGAAATATACGAATTCGGGAAAAAAGTGCATTTTGAAACCATGGGCTATAGTCCAGCAGAATTAAGCAAAAATGACTCGGATTTAAAATTTCTGTATTTTTGTTAATAAAAGGTTCTCAGAGCTATATTTTCAAATTTGTGTTCAGTAAAGGCTATTAGTGATTATCAATATCATAGAAATCAAAATTTGCGAATTCGGGAAAAAAGCGAATTTTGAAACCATGGGCTATAGTCCAGCAGAATTAAGCAAAAATGCCTTGGATTTCAAATTTCTGTATTTTTGTTAATAAAAGGTTCTCAGAGCTATATTTTCAAATTTGTGTTCGGTTAAAGCTGTTTATGATTATCAATATCATAGAAATCGAAATATACGAATTCGGGAAAAAAGTGCATTTTGAAACCATGGGCTATAGTCCAGCAGAATTAAGCAAAAATGCCTTGGATTTCAAATTTCTGTATTTTTGTTAATAAAAGGTTCTCAGAGCTATATTTTCAAATTTGTGTTCAGTAAAGGCTATTAGTGATTATCAATATCATAGAAATTAAAATTTGCGAATTCGGGAAAAAAGCGAATTTTGAAACCATGGGCTATAGTCCAGCAGAATTAAGCAAAAATGCCTCGGATTTCAAATTTCTGTATTTTTGTTAATAAAAGGTTCTCAGAGGTATATTTTCAAATTTGTGTTGAGTTAAGGCTGTTTGTGATCATCAATATCATAGAAATCAAAATTTGCGAATTCGGGAAAAAAGCGAATTTTGAAACCATGGGCTATAGTCCAGTAGAATTAAGCAAAAATCCTCGGATTTCAAATTTCTGTATTTTTGTTAATAAAAGGTTCTCAGAGGTATATTTTCAAATTTGTGTTAAGTTAAGGCTGTTTGTGATTATCAATATCATAGAAATCGAAATTTACGAATTCGGGAAAAAAGTGCATTTTGAAACCATGGGCTATAGTCCAGCAGAATTAAGCAAAAATGACTCGGATTTAAAATTTCTGTATTTTTGTTAATAAAAGGTTCTCAGAGCTATATTTTCAAATTTGTGTTCAGTAAAGGCTTTTAGTGATTATCAATATCATAGAAATTAATATTTGCGAATTCGGGAAAAAAGCAAATTTTGAAACCATGGGCTATAGTCCAGCAGAATTAAGCAAAAAGCCTTGGATTTCAAATTTCTGTATTTTTGTTAATAAAAGGTTCTCAGAGCTATATTTTCAAATTTGTGTTCAGTAAAGGCTATTAGTGATTATCAGTATCATAGAAATCAAAATTTGCGAATTCGGGAAAAAAGCGAATTTTGAAACCATGGGCTATAGTCCAGCAGAATTAAGCAAAAATGCCTCGGATTTCAAATTTCTGTATTTTTTTTAATAAAAGGCTCTCAGAGCTATATTTTCAAATTTGTGTTGAGTTAAGGCTGTTTGTGATTATCAATATCATAGAAATCGAAATTAACGAATTCGGGAAAAAAGTGCATTTTGAAACCATGGGCTATAGTCCAGCAGAATTAAGCAAAAATGACTCGGATTTAAAATTTCTGTAGTTTTGTTAATAAAAGGTTCTCAGAGCTATATTTTCAAATTTGTGTTCAGTAAAGGCTATTAGTGATTATCAATATCATAGAAATTAAAATTTGCGAATTCGGGAAAAAAGCGAATTTTGAAACCATGGGCTATAGTCCAGCAGAATTAAGCAAAAATGCCTCGGATTTCAAATTTCTGTATTTTTGTTAATAAAAGGTTCTCAGAGCTATATTTTCAAATTTGTGTTGAGTTAAGGCTGTTTGTGATTATCAATATCATAGAAATCGAAATTTACGAATTCGGGAAAAAAGTGCATTTTGAAACCATGGGCTATAGTCCAGCAGAATTAAGCAAAAATGCCTCGGATTTCAAATTTCTGTATTTTTGTTAATAAAAGTTTCACAGCGCTAAATTTTCAAATTTGTGTTTAGTTAGGGACGCTCTCAATTGTCAGCATCATAGAAATCCATATTTTCGAATTCGGGAAAAAAGTGCATTTTGAAACCATGGGCTATAGTGCAGCAGAATTAAGCAAAAATGCCTCGGATTTAAAATTTCTGTATTTTTGTTAATAAAAGGTTCTCAGAGCTATATTTTCAAATTTGTGTTCAGTAAAGGCTATTAGTGATTATCAATATCATAGAAATCAAAATTTGCGAATTCGGGAAAAAAGCGAATTTTAAAACCATGGGCTATAGTCCAGCAGAATTAAGCAAAAATGCCTCGGATTTCAAATTTCTGTATTTTTGTTAATAAAAGGTTCTCAGAGCTATATTTTCAAATTTGTGTTGAGTTAAGGCTGTTTGTGATTATCAATATCATAGAAATCGAAATTTACGAATTCGGGAAAAAAGTGCATTTTGAAACCATGGGCTATAGTCCAGCAGAATTAAGCAAAAATGCCTCGGATTTCAAATTTCTGTATTTTTTTTAATAAAAGGCTCTCAGAGCTATATTTTCAAATTTGTGTTCGGTTAAAGCTGTTTATGATTATCAATATCATAGAAATCGAAATATACGAATTCGGGAAAAAAGTGCATTTTGAAACCATGGGCTATAGTCCAGCAGAATTAAGCAAAAATGACTCGGATTTAAAATTTCTGTATTTTTGTTAATAAAAGGTTCTCAGAG
The DNA here is from genome assembly GCA_963555765.1 of Orthonevra nobilis. Lineage (NCBI taxonomy): Eukaryota > Metazoa > Arthropoda > Insecta > Diptera > Syrphidae > Orthonevra > Orthonevra nobilis. Next base: position 98,162,376 of record OY743224.1, on the reverse strand, counting down.
CTATATTTTCAAATTTGTGTTCAGTAAAGGCTATTAGTGATTATCAATATCATAGAAATCAAAATTTGCGAATTCGGGAAAAAAGCGAATTTTGAAACCATGGGCTATAGTCCAGCAGAATTAAGCAAAAATGCCTTGGATTTCAAATTTCTGTATTTTTGTTAATAAAAGGTTCTCAGAGCTATATTTTCAAATTTGTGTTCGGTTAAAGCTGTTTATGATTATCAATATCATAGAAATCGAAATATACGAATTCGGGAAAAAAGTGCATTTTGAAACCATGGGCTATAGTCCAGCAGAATTAAGCAAAAATGCCTTGGATTTCAAATTTCTGTATTTTTGTTAATAAAAGGTTCTCAGACCTATATTTTCAAATTTGTGTTCAGTTAAGGCTGTTTGTGATTATCAATATCATAGAAATCGAAATTTGCGAATTCGGGAAAAAAGTGCATTTTGAAACCATGGGCTATAGTCCAGCAGAATTAAGCAAAAATGCCTCGGATTTCAAATTTCTGTATTTTTGTTAACAAAAGGTTCTCAGAGCTATATTTTCAAATTTGTGTTCAGTAAAGGCTATTAGTGATTATCAATATCATAGAAATCAAAATTTGCGAATTCGGGAAAAAAGCGAATTTTGAAACCATGGGCTATAGTCCAGCAGAATTAAGCAAAAATGCCTCGGATTTCAAATTTCTGTATTTTTTTTAATAAAAGGCTCTCAGAGCTATATTTTCAAATTTGTGTTGAGTTAAGGCTGTTTGTGATTATCAATATCATAGAAATCGAAATTTACGAATTCGGGAAAAAAGTGCATTTTGAAACCATGGGCTATAGTCCAGCAGAATTAAGCAAAAATGACTCGGATTTAAAATTTCTGTATTTTTGTTAATAAAAGGTTCTCAGAGCTATATTTTCAAATTTGTGTTCAGTAAAGGCTATTAGTGATTATCAATATCATAGAAATCAAAATTTGCGAATTCGGGAAAAAAGCGAATTTTGAAACCATGGGCTATAGTCCAGCAGAATTAAGCAAAAATGCCTCGGATTTCAAATTTCTGTATTTTTTTTAATAAAAGGATCTCAGAGCTATATTTTCAAATTTGTGTTGAGTTAAGGCTGTTTGTGATTATCAATATCATAGAAATCGAAATTTACGAATTCGGGAAAAAAGTGCATTTTGAAACCATGGGCTATAGTCCAGCAGAATTAAGCAAAAATGACTCGGATTTAAAATTTCTGTATTTTTGTTAATAAAAGGTTCTCAGAGCTATATTTTCAAATTTGTGTTCAGTAAAGGCTATTAGTGATTATCAATATCATAGAAATTAAAATTTGCGAATTCGGGAAAAAAGCGAATTTTGAAACCATGGGCTATAGTCCAGCAGAATTAAGCAAAAATACCTCGGATTTCAAATTTCTGTATTTTTGTTAATAAAAGTTTCACAGGGCTAAATTTTCAAATTTGTGCTTAGTTAGGGACGCTCTCAATTGTCAGCATCATAGAAATCCAAATTTTCGAATTCGGGAAAAAAGTGCATTTTGAAACCATGGGCTATAGTGCAGCAGAATTAAGCAAAAATGCCTCGGATTTAAAATTTCTGTATTTTTGTTAATAAAAGGTTCTCAGAGCTATATTTTCAAATTTGTGTTCAGTAAAGGCTATTAGTGATTATCAATATCATAGAAATCAAAATTTGCGAATTCGGGAAAAAAGCGAATTTTGAAACCATGGGCTATAGTCCAGCAGAATTAAGCAAAAATGCCTCGGATTTCAAATTTCTGTATTTTTGTTAATAAAAGGTTCTCAGAGCTATATTTTCAAATTTGTGTTGAGTTAAGGCTGTTTGTGATTATCAATATCATAGAAATCGAAATTTACGAATTCGGGAAAAAAGTGCATTTTGAAACCATGGGCTATAGTCCAGCAGAATTAAGCAAAAATGACTCGGATTTAAAATTTCTGTATTTTTGTTAATAAAAGGTTCTCAGAGCTATATTTTCAAATTTGTGTTCAGTAAAGGCTATTAGTGATTATCAATATCATAGAAATTAAAATTTGCGAATTCGGGAAAAAAGCGAATTTTGAAACCATGGGTTATAGTCCAGCAGAATTAAGCAAAAATGCCTCGGATTTCAAATTTCTGTATTTTTGTTAATAAAATGTTCTCAGAGCTATATTTTCAAATTTGTGTTGAGTTAAGACTGTTTGTGATTATCAATATCATAGAAATCGAAATTTACGAATTCGGGAAAAAGTGCATTTTGAAACCATGGGCTATAGTCCAGCAGAATTAAGCAAAAATGCCTTGGATTTCAAATTTCTGTATTTTTGTTAATAAAAGGTTCTCAGAGCTATATTTTCAAATTTGTGTTCAGTTAAGGTTTTTTGTGATTATCAATATCATAGAAATCGAAATTTACGAATTCGGGAAAAAGCGAATTTTGAAACCATGGGCTATAGTCCAGCAGAATTAAGCAAAAATGCCTTGGATTTCAAATTTCTGTATTTTTGTTAATAAAAGGTTCTCAGAGCTATATTTTCAAATTTGTGTTCAGTAAAGGCTATTAGTGATTATCAATATCATAGAAATCAAAATTTGCGAATTCGGGAAAAAAGCGAATTTTGAAACCATGGGCTATAGTCCAGCAGAATTAAGCAAAAATGCCTCAGATTTCAAATTTCTGTATTTTTGTTATTAAAAGGTTCTCAGAGCTATATTTTCAAATTTGTGTTCAGTTAAGGCTGATTGTGATTATCAATATCATAGAAATCGAAATTTGAGAATTCGGGAAAAAAGTGCATTTTGAAACCATGGGCTATTGTCCAGCAGAATTAAGCAAAAATGCCTCGGATTTCAAATTTCTGTATTTTTGTTATTAAAAGGTTCTCAGAGCTATATTTTCAAATTTGTGTTCAGTTAAGGCTGATTGTTATTATCAATATCATAGAAATCGAAATTTACGAATTCGGGAAAAAAGTGCATTTTGAAAACATGGGCTATAGTCCAGCAGAATTAAGCAAAAATGCCTCGGAATTCAAATTTCTGTATTTTTGGTAATAAAAGGTTCTCAGAGCTAAATTTTCAAATTTGTGTTCAGTTAAGGCTGTTTGTGATTATCAATATCATAGAAATCGAAATTTGCTAATTCGGGAAAAAAGTGCATTTTGAAACCACGGGCTTTAGTCCAGCAGAATTAAGCAAAAATGCCTCGGATTTCAAATTTCTGTATTTTTGTTATTAAAAGGTTCTCAGAGCTATATTTTCAAATTTGTGTTCAGTTAAGGCTGATTGTGATTATCAATATCATAGAAATCGAAATTTACGAATTCGGGAAAAAAGTGCATTTTGAAACCATGGGCTATAGTCCAGCAGAATTAAGCAAAAATGCCTTGGATTTCAAATTTCTGTATTTTTGTTAATAAAAGGTTCTCAGAGCTATATTTTCAAATTTGTGTTCAGTTAAGGCTGTTTGTGATTACCAATATCATAAAAATCAATATTTGCGAATTCGGGAAAAAAGTGCATATTGAAATCATGGGCTATAGTCCAGCAGAATCAAGCAAAAATGCCTCGGATTTCAAATTTCTGTTTTTTTGTAAATAAAAGGTTCTCAGAGCTAAATTTTCAAATCTGTGTTAAGTGTTGAACGCTCTCAATTGTCAGCGCCATAGAAATCGAAATTTAAGAATTCGGGAAAAAAGTGCATTTTGAACCATGGGCTACAGTCCAGCAGAATTAAGCCAAAATGCCTCGGATTTCAAATTTCTGTATTTTTGTTAATAAAAGGTTATCAGAGCTATATTGTCAAATTTGTGTTCAGTTAAGGCTGTTTGTGATTATCATAATCATAAAAATCAAAATTTGCGAATTCGGGAAAAAAGTGAATTTTGAAACCATGGGCTATAGTCCAGCAGAATTAAGCGAAAATGCCTCGGGTTTCAAATTTCTGTATTTTTGTTATTAAAAGGTTCTCAGAGCTATATTTTCAAATTTGTGTTCAGTTAAGGCTGATTGTGATTATCAATATCATAGAAATCGAAATTTACGAATTCGGGAAAAAAGTGCATTTTGAAACCATGGGCTATAGTCCAGCAGAATTAAGCAAAAATGCCTTGGATTTCAAATTTCTGTATTTTTGTTAATAAAAGGTTCTCAGAGCTATATTTTCAAATTTGTGTTCAGTTAAGGCTGTTTGTGATTACCAATATCATAAAAATCAATATTTGCGAATTCGGGAAAAAAGTGCATATTGAAATCATGGGCTATAGTCCAGCAGAATCAAGCAAAAATGCCTCGGATTTCAAATTTCTGTTTTTTTGTAAATAAAAGGTTCTCAGAGCTAAATTTTCAAATCTATGTTAAATTTTGAACGCTCTCAATTGTCAGCATCACAGAAATCGAAATTTGCGAATTCGGGAAAAAAGTGCATTTTGAACCATGGGCTACAGTCCAGCAGAATTAAGCCAAAATGCCTCGGATTTCAAATTTCTGTATTTTTGTTAATAAAAGGTTCTCAGAGCTATATTTTCAAATTTGTGTTCAGTTAAGGCTGTTTGTGAATTTTAATATCATAGAAATCGAAATTTGTGAATTCGGGGAAAAAGTGCATTTTGAAACCATGTGATATAGTCCAGCAGAATTAAGCAAAAATGCCTCGGATTTCAAATTTCAGTATTTTTGTTAATAAAAGGTTCTCAGAGCTAAATTTTCAAATTTGTGTTTAGTTAGGGCCGCTCTCACTTGTCAGCATCATAGAAATCGAAATTTGCGAATTCGGGAAAAAAGTGCATTTTGAAACCATGGGCTATAGTCCAGCAGAATTAAGCAAAAATGCCTCGGATTTCAAATTTCTGTATTTTTGTTAATAAAAGGTTCTCAGAGCTATATTTTCAAAGTTGTGTTCAGTTAAGGCTGTTTTTGACTATCAATATCATAAAAATCAATATTTGCGAATTCGGGGAAAAAGTGCATATTGAAACCATGGGCTATAGTCCAGCAGAATTAAGCAAAAATGCCTCGGATTTCAAATTCCTGTATTTTTGTTAATAAAAGGTTCTCAGAGCTATATTTTCAAAGTTGTGTTCAGTTAAGGCTGTTTGTGACTATCAATATCATAAAAATCAATATTTGCGAATTCGGGAAAAAAGTGCATATTGAAATCAGGGGCTATAGTCCAGCAGAATCAAGCAAAAATGCCTCGGATTTCAAATTTCTGTTTTTTTGTAAATAAAAGGTTCTCAGAGCTAAATTTTCAAATCTGTGTTAAGTGTTGAACGCTCTCAATTGTCAGCGCCATAGAAATCGAAATTTAAGAATTCGGGAAAAAAGTGCATTTTGAACCATGGGCTACAGTATCATAGAAATCGAAATTTGTGAATTCGGGGAAAAAGTGCATTTTGAAACCATGGGCTATAGTCCAGCAGAATTAAGCAAAAATGCCTCGGATTTCAAATTTCAGTATTTTTGTTAATAAAAGGTTCTCAGAGCTAAATTTTCAAATTTGTGTTTAGTTAGGGCCGCTCTCACTTGTCAGCATCATAGAAATCGAAATTTGCGAATTCGGGAAAAAAGTGCATTTTGAAACCATGGGCTATAGTCCAGCAGAATTAAGCAAAAATGCCTCGGATTTCAAATTTCTGTATTTTTGTTAATAAAAGGTTCTCAGAGCTATATTTTCAAAGTTGTGTTCAGTTAAGGCTGTTTTTGACTATCAATATCATAAAAATCAATATTTGCGAATTCGGGGAAAAAGTGCATATTGAAACCATGGGCTATAGTCCAGCAGAATCAAGCAAAAATGCCTCGGATTTCAAATTTCTGTTTTTTTGTAAATAAAAGGTTATCAGAGCTAAATTTTCAAATCTGTGTTAAGTGTTGAACGCTCTCAATTGTCAGCATCATAGAAATCGAAATTTAAGAATTCGGGAAAAAAGTGCATTTTGAAACCATGGGCTACAGTCCAGCAGAATTAAGCCAAAATGCCTCGGATTTCAAATTTCTGTATTTTTGTTAATAAAAGGTTCTCAGAGCTATATTGTCAAATTTGTGTTCAGTTAAGGCTGTTTGTGATTATCAAAATCATAAAAATCAAAATTTGCGAATTCGGGAAAAAAGTGAATTTTGAAACCATGGGCTATAGTCCAGCAGAATTAAGCAAAAATGCCTCGGATTTCAAATTTCTGTATTTTTGTTAATAAAAAGGTTCTCAGAGCTATATTTTCAAATTTGTGTTCAGTTAAGGCTATTTGCGATTATCAATATCATAGAAATCGAAATTTGCAAATTCGGCAAAAAAAGCGAATTTTGATACCATGGGCTATAGTCCAGCAGAATTAAGCAAAAATGCCTCGGATTTCAAATTTCTGTATTTTTGTAAATAAAAGGTTCTCAGAGCTAAATTTTCAAATCTATGTTAAGTTTTGAACGCTCTCAATTGTCAGCATCATAGAAATCGAAATTTGCGAATTCGGGAAAAAAGTGCATTTTGAAACCATGGGCTATAGTCCAGCCGAATTAAGCAAAAATGCCTCGGATTTCAATTTTCTGTATTTTTGTATATAAAATGTTCTCAGAGCTAAATTTTCAAATCTGTGTTTAGTTAGGGACGCTGTCAATTGTCAGCATCATAGAAATCGAAATTTGCGAATTCGGGAAAAAAGTGCATTTTGAAACCATGGGCTATAGTCCAGCCGAATTAAGCAAAAATGCCTGGGATTTCAAATTTCTGTATTTTTGTTAATAAAAGGTTCTCAGAGCTATATTTTCAAATTTGTGTTCAGTTAAGGCTGTTTGTGATTATCAATATCATAGAAATCGAAATTTGCGAATTCGGGAAAAAAGCGAATTTTGAAACCGTGGGCTATAGTCCAGCAGAATTAAGCAAAATTGCCTGGGATTTCAAATTTCTGTATTTTTGTTAATAAAAGTTTCTCAAAGCTAAATTTTCAAATTTGTGTTTAGTTAGGGACGCTCTCAATTGTCAGCATCATAGAAATCGAAATTTGCGAATTCGGGAAAAAAGTGCATTTTGAAACTACTGCAGCTTACTCTTAACGCAAGTGGATCATTTTTAAATTAACTTCACTGCTCTAATGCATATAGTCAGGTACTCAAGCATGGAGTGTCATACGTGAACATTTTAATTAAATATTTTGAAAATTTTGACGATTGACGTAAGGACAATCTATGTAGCTAAAACTTAAATCAATAAAACATGAAAAACATGGATATGGATCCATGCTAACTTTAACTATTGTTTTATTTGTTTTAATTTACCGTAGCATTTTCCTTCAAATACCGAACAATGGAAAAAAAAATCGAATTAGATCATACAGGATGTTCCATATTTTCTTGAAAGTAGAGATTCAACCAATACATCCCATGCTACTGGAAAGAGAGACAATTGTCCTTTAAAATCGACAAATTCAACAAAACCTGAAGTGATGAAATATGATAAAATATATTTGAAATATGATACCACGATGAAAACAACGAGTCGAACTCGTAACGAAGCATTCCGTTTCACCGTCTAATAATTAATGTATCTACATCTTCATATATAAAATTCTTCTGTACGTTATTTAGTCACTTAACTCCTCCTTAACAGCAGCACTAATTTTGTTTGTTTATTTAGAGGGGGCCCTCTGATGTTTAAGATTCCCTAACCTTTTTAATACATAATCGACCGATAACCCTTATGGAAATCAATAGCCAATCGAGATATCTTCTTAGAATAACTCATAATTATGATTATTGTTGGCGCAGTTTTTTTTTAATTTCTGTAAGGGTCAGGTTTGAAACAAAATTGTACACTTTGTTTTTATATTAACTGGGATTTTTATAACTATGAGTAGCTTAGCTTTCAGAGCCGGCCAAAGTGACGCAATTTTGATCTATGGCACATATTTTATTGCAGACGAAAATTATTATGCTGCTAAGTGCAGTAACCACAGTCAATAGAGACAGAACTTTTGAAGTAATATAATTTGAAAAACAGTTCGGAGAAGATTGGAAGCAATGGGAATGAAAGCTTATGTCGCGCTGAAAATCAGCGACCAATCTGTGAGAAATTGAAAGTGCGTGATCATACGACAGTATCTTTGAATGAAAATACTTTTTTTTTTAACCAAAGTGAAAGTTTAATCAGCCTACAATTCAGCCTATATGGCAAAATATTTTTAGGGGAGAACATAACACACTTTAGGATTGGCTCAATCGCAAAATACGCTAAGAAAAATGGAACAATCACATTACATGTTCGGATATATTATACGAGTTGGAATTTATGTATAAAAATATCTATCGCAAATACCACAGAAGTGGAAAGGAGAGTGAGCAAGAGAAAGGATCCAAGAGCAAAGCAGTGATATCAAACACGTTTGATTTCTCAGCAATCATCGCTTTGATTTTTGATTAAACGTGGAGTAATTGCAGAATGTTTTGAAGTTATTTTTTCAGAATATGAATGTGGATAATTTGATTCGTTCAGTTATCAAAAAAATACTTAGTAATAGTATTCCACTTAAACAGAAATCAGACTATAGTATTAGATCCTTGCATCGTCTTGGGAATTATAATGGCGTGGGTCACCTTGGATCCGCAAAATGCGGCTTTCCGTTCAAATTGTTTTTATGCTTATGAATTTCAATCATTATTATATAAGACAATGATGATTTCATGTCAATTGCAAATCAATCCGAAAATTGATTTTTGTATAAACTCTCTCAATTTCGATCCATGCTTTAATCAACGCCTTTAATATTGCATTTCCTTGAAAATTATATCTGCTAATAAAGCAAAAACGAATACTCATCCTCTGTACGCTCATTCTAAAAACGTATACCATGATCGTAACGCAAATCCGTTACAAATATTTCCTTCAATTTAACCCTCATAAACATTAATTTGTTTCCCCCACTCCCGAACCCCCATGAACGAAATCGTTTGTCGCGAGCTCACAGATCCTGCTCCAATAGACCATAACCCATATCCATATAAATTTTATTCATATCTCGTGCCAATGTCTGGTGTGCCTATTTCATTTGCTGTATAAAAACCGCTAACAAGGCTTTCATCTCTGGAGAATTGTCTCATCATCAACACACCCACGTACTCCTACACTCTCTGCATCAAATTAAATCATTGAACCTCTTCATTAAAATCAAATGATTGAGTTTTCTTACAGAGAACCATACATATGCAAAACGCCAGACCCATATCCTTTCAAGTTGCTCTTGTTGGTATCATCATCATCTTGAGGAACGACTCAAACGACAAACACTATGCCGGCACCCCTCTTCTTGGACCGGAAAAATGATACAGATTCAAAGGATCCACATGAACCGACAAAGAATCGAAAGAGAAAACAAAATTATCCTTTTGCGAATTTGCCAAACATGGTGCTTTTTTGTCCTTCTCCTTCCTTTTGCCTTTCATTTACTGTGCCCAAATTAGAACATTAAATCCTTTTTGGCGTAAAACAAAGTGTACACACAAACATGCAGTCAGGCGAAGACCAGGATAAGGTAGATATGCACATCTTTGTAATATTGAGAAAGCTTCTTGCTCATTCGGTGTTCGGTGGTTATCGCTGTGCATGTTTCAATTAATTTCTTGTGTTATTTCTATTTGTGCTTTGCCCCGAGTCCTTTGTGTTCGATTCGAAGACTTGTTTAAAATGTCAATTTCGGAATTCCAAATTTAATTAAGTTGACAGCGGATAAAAGAGGACGAAAAAAGAATCAACCATCCAACAGTAACAAGTTAAAGTGTATCCTTAGAATCAAAAGGGATTTTTCTTTTACGGCAAGAAATTGTTAAATTAAATTTACACCAGGATCAAAAAAGATTGGGTAGAACACAGCAGGAGATATAAAAAAAAAAGCAGACAACGTTGGTTTCATGTTTGGCCATATGTCGACATGGACATGTGGGTTGGGATGGGTTTTTTCTTAAACATGATTAGGGACTCTCGATTGGAATTGTCAGCCGATGGGAAGAAGGACATCAAGTTTGATTGAAAATGGGTCCTTTTGCAGAAAAACGTATGTCTTTAAATTTGTTTTGAAAGCATGTCAAGAGCAGAAGTCAATACGAATGCGAGATATCAAATGAAAACAGGGGTTATCATTAGGATCACAGTCCCCCTTTCCTCCCTACGTTTTTCATATACAAATTTATAAAAATAAAATTCAAATAAATTTCTTTCTCAGTCTCAGTCTTACTAGAATGTGCAATTTTCTAAGACTTGCTTATCTACATTCTTCGTTTATGAATATAAACTGCGGCTTAATGCGTCTTTGAAAGTGGAATGTATTTATGACGTATTCGAGGATGCATGGATAAAGCAGGTTTTGTATTGAGATCACTCGATATCTCTCGGATCGGATCTTCTGGGATCTAAGATGCAGATGCGGATACCACTGACTCATTTGCATTGACAGGAGCATATTCGTTTACCAGACTCGAATTTCTTAAGGTCTTTGATAGTAGTATCACTCCGCAATGTCACTTTGACACGTCTCGATACTACTCCGCCTCGAATGATGTTTTTTTTTCAATTCGAATTAACTATTTTAAATAAATAAGACAAAAATTGCTTCGAAGAGCTCGGAAATTAAAAAATGTTATTTGAATTTAATTTAAATAAATAAAATAAGTTCGGAAACAATAGACAAAAAAAACGACCGCAATCCTCCAGTCTTAATTTAAATAAAAAAAAATTAAAGAGGAAAAAAAAGAAACGAAGTTACACCTGGTTTGAAAGATTCTGCGTGCAGCACCTTATCTAAGCAGAAAAAATAAACCAAAAAATAAAATTGGGGTGGATTGTAGTGCATTTCGTCCCTTGCTCTGGTATTGGCTTTGCTTTCTCTTGGATTCTATTAGGAAGATATTTTTTATTATGAATACATTTGTTCGTTTGTCTTTTCCGCTTTTTTAATGCGTTTTTATTTTAGCTTCATTGTATCCGTTAATTTAAATATACAATTATTTACATAAATAGTTGCTATTCTTACTCTCATCGAAATGATTGATTTTTATTAAGTTGCTAAAAGTATGCCCTACAGCTCGTCAAGCCTTTAGTTCTCTAAAATCTTTGGCAGCTAATTAGCCAGCCAACAACAGTATGCAAAGAGAAAGATCTACTGCAATAGCTACTGTTGTATACTTATGGGAATGCAAAGAACTTCGGCAGTATCAAAATGCGATTGTAGAAAGTAAACAATGTTTTAAAACAAAATCGATAGCTCAAAGGAAGAAAATATGACATTGAGTTAGCATAGGCCTTTTTCTTTAATTACAGGCTCGACGACGGATATCTAATGTCAACTCGACCACTTTTTTGTTTGATCTAATTTAATTTGACGACTAGAAATTGGCATCCCTTATCGCCAAATATCCCTTTATGATAGATTTTGATTATGTGGACTAGCATGATATATATAAACACCTATATTCGAAAAGTCGTTGAAGTTTTGGCAAGTTATGCAAAGCCTATGCAATAGAACTAAGATCAGTAAAGTGAAATTGATAGGTTCCTTGTGAGTGATTCTAATTAGAATCTTTTGACTGAGGAGTAAACTTTGCCCATGGGCTGTGAATTAAGGCTCAATCTTTTGAGCGTTTCACCGCACATTGGAGTATTTGTATAGTAAGCCCGCTCAAAATTATTTTCTTTTATTTTCTTTTTTTGGAAAAAACTTGAACACGTTGTTTATTCTTATAAAATATATGCTTTGACACCCCGCCAAATTGCGTTTCATGCCACGTAAGATTCGACTTATCACATATACTTTAAAATTGTACTTTATATAAACCTACATAACTCATCATGTTTAAGAATACCACCATTTACGATGTTCTAAAAACTCCAAACCCCACAAACATAGACAAAATAAACAAATTTTTAACACTTTCTAATATTAATTTATAAAAACTCCTATCAAAGAGCCAAAAGTCTCCGCAGTTAGGCTCATTTAGCTTAATATTACCTTGTAATGTTTGATTACTTGTTTTTAAAACTATAATAATAATAATAATATATGTTTTTTAATGAAAATCTACTAAACAAGACTCGCTGGCTGAAAGCTCGTGTCTCGTGATAAACATTTAGTTTTCTTTATTCCATGATAGTTTTAAGCCAGTTTGATAAATCGAGATTCATGCCAATGATACACAAAGACTTTGTTAACATCATTATTGTTCTCAAATCCCGCTTTTGAAAGTTCTCTTTTTTATCTTTAACAATTTTCTTTTTTTTAGCAGATCACGCTGGTCACAATATTGGCGGTTCCTCTTGAGTTGTAAATTTTTGGAATTTTGTTATGCTCTGGCTGGCAAGCTGGTTACCTTTTAAATTTTACGCATCAGGGTATTATGGCTCACCCTGGACGCATACATCTACTCTTCGACCAGTAGTTTCTCAAGGACTTCTCTAGTTTTTCAAAGCTTACTGCAGTCACTTAGTTCTGAGAATGTATTAGATAGTCTTTCATCGAAATCGCCATCGAAAAATGTTTTTTTGGCATTTCGTATATGAGCCAAGTAAACAAAAACTTTCAGATGGGAAGTTTAAAAATGCACCTTACTAAATATATTATAATTTAATACTTGACTCATAGTCTTGAAGCGACACAAAAAAAATGGTAGATTTGATTGGACAATTTTTTTTGTGGCATATGATTACTAACCGACTTAGGTTTATGCGCAAAAAATTAGAAACATAACTACCATTATCTTAAAAACTTTTAGTAAAAATTAATATTTAAACAGGCATTCATAAAAGCAGTTCGTTAAAAGAGAAAATAGCTAAATTATATTAAAACACAGATTATACCTTTCACTTCCATGTTCAAATGATGTTGTTTTATATTAAATTTAATATTATACCACAAAAATCAAAATAGCCAATTTGTCAAAAATATTTGCCGAATTCGAATAAATATAAATGTGTCTTAAGTAGCATGGAGAATTTAGAATTTTTGACAACTTAATTTTTATTTTTGAGCGGTCTAATCATATAAATGCTCCATTGTGCTGCGGAAGAATATTAGAATATTCGACTATCAAGAGATGTAGGATTTTATCGTTAATAAGTCTAAGGCTATGAAATATAAATTAAGACGGGTTAAAAAACGAGATATGAAATGTGCATCTTTTATTCATTTTTTATTGAGGCCTTTTAAGAGCGCGAATACTTTGAAGTGTATATACCAAAAATAGTATAAAACTGGTGTAAGTAAAAACAATCTATAGAAATTAAATCTATTGCAGCAAATAAAAGGCATTTGAAGGGGTATCAAAATCCATTCTGCAATCCAGAAGAGAGGAAAGTTTCAGAAGATCCATTTTCAAACAGCATACGTAATTTAAAACCGATCTCCAATTATATTTATCTTTCGCGCCATTTAAAGCAGATAACCATCTGAGTAAGTGTCAATTGCAGCATATATGCAAAGGTATACGACAAAAAGCAACAATTTCAGCTGTAGTATGCAGGCTTGTGAAGAAATTTTCTGAGAATCGTCTGCTGATTGAAAATCGATTCCATTGTTTTCTTTGCCCGCTCAACAGAGAATTTTGAAGCTGTTGCAAAAAGTTTGCGCCTTACTCCGAGCTCAGACTCGAAACATTCACATGTAGTCATAAAGGAGACAATCCATCCTTAACATCAGAATAACGGCATTGGTTATTTAGATTTATCTATTCACATTCTGGTTATATTCATTATGATGTTGGATATTGACAGGACTGCTTCCTGATAGCGAGTCATTTTCATGCTACACCACCGAGTCGATCTGTTTTCTAACTTCACTTCCGGACGTATACATAACTGTTGCGCAAACAATATCAAAAAAGTTGTTCACTTAAGCAAAAGAATAAAAATAAATCATTCAGCAGTGCAAAAGTTTCATTCTTTTACCAAATCAATAGTTGTATCTTCAAATTTCGAAATGCAATTTGCTTCACAAAATCACCCGAAAACCTAAGCACTATTCATAACGCTCAAAACCGCAGATATAACTGTTCCTTCCACATCCAATAACTGTTCCTTCTATCTCCCAAAATAAAATAAAAAAAAATGAACAGTCTAACTGCATTCGAATAATGCAATAACATCCAAAAGATAGCTTTCTTTTCTCAAGCTCATCCATGAATACGAGAAAGAGGACAAAAACCACAATGCGAACTATTAAGTAAACTTCTCCTCAATCCACCCCCACAAGGACTCCAAATGACTGAAAATAATAGCACATCCTGTTTCTTCTTGTATTCTCTGTCAATTGTTTCGTTTTGGTTTCTTTACTTTATAAGGAGGAAGAACAATTTTAAATTGGATTTCTTCCCCGTTCGTTCGTTTTTAACAAAGAGCGCCTTGCAACGACTGCGACTGTCCCTGTAATGTTGTTTTGGATTTTTTTTATTATTCCTTTGGAAATACCGCTGAATCAAAAAAGGAGAGTCGTAAAGTTTTGGTTCTATTGTCGAGACTAGCAAAAAGGATTTGCGGCAGTAAAATTCATAAAGTCCAGAATATTTTTCTCTGCCGCCTATTTTATTTTTTCGCTTCATCGCCAAGAATTGGTGTGCATAAAATGAATTCTTTGAATTTTTTTCCATGCTAAGTTCCAGAAAAAAATAAGGAAGCTCAGGTATGTGTACAACATGTCCTGATAGATAAGGCTTCAAATGTTCGCTTCCATTGGTTGGCACCTTTTTTGGAAAACCGAATAAAGTAATGCCAAGCGAAAAACTTACGATTCTTCGACGGTTTAAGTCACTTTCAATTTCAAAAGGGAAAAAATGTATGTGCTGAAATATGAAGGATATTAACTTTAATAAAGATGGCTACATTTTACTTGAACTACTGAAACGTCATCTATCATCAAAACACTTCGTCGTACATCCCAGGTTATGCAACTAAAGCAACAAACATTGAGGGTATCCTTTCGGATATGTGTTGCTATATGGTAACATTCCCTTTGTGGTTTCCTTTTCTTCGCACACGACCTTTTGGTGCATAAATTTGAAAAAATTCAATTTTGCACCTCAGTGGACAGCCAAAGACATCACCACACAAACGTTAGAAGGCACTGGTACTGCGGGAGAATCATCGCTTACAATTTTGTAAGTTTTACTTACAGGGTGTTATGTGATTTCCGGATATATTCAGCTTAGATACAAAGAATTTAAGAAGACTTCTTCTATGATGTATCCTTTAAAAGGTTTACATTATTCATGCGAAACATTTAGAAGCATTATCGGGTGGGACTTTTTCCATAGAATTCAATAGCCCTTGCTTTTTTGGAAAACAAGCATTTTAATTCTAAAGTACATTTTTCTTTTCGCTTGATTATCTTATTAAACTAACATAAATTAATCCGTCTGTAATGACAATTTGATGTATGGTATGACGTTTTTTGTTCCAATAGGAACAAGCAAATCAAACAGTGTTCCTTAACTTTCCATTCTCTGATCCATTTCGGGGATATCCGGACATTTATTAAATAGGAAAGCTCTGCTCAACTTTATCTGTGACCCATGATCAATTGTTGGGCAACTTGTGCCGACAACCATCGCGTAAAAGTACGGTGGTGGATGAAATGGCGGGTTAATTCTGCTATCTTCTGTGGTAAAAAAAAATGTATAATACCTACAGACGTACACATTTCGCCGATACATTTTTCCGACATATGTGCAAAGATTATGGAAGCGAATTAAGGACAGGAGTAAGAAAACTTCAAGGAAGAGGCTCTCTGTATACTTCAATATATTGGAGATGGGCTCTTGCTGTAGATTTACTTAAAATTCTCTCAATAATTATATTTTATAATCCCTACGGCCCTACGTTCTTCAATAATTAGAAAATGAGTTGTATGCAAACCATAATTTTTCACTCGCAAAAGGTTGCCATTTTTATGCCTGTTCAAAAAATATTTCCGAGTGCACCTATTGAATTTACCAGTTTGCCTCAAATACTTTCGACAGACTTTTTGTTTTCAGATTAAATCCTCACAAAGTAAAGGTTCTTAGGCATTCAATTCTTGTGCGATTTTCTGAGAACATGAAGCACGTTAAGGTTGACCTGACTATTTTTAAAGACGTTCATTTAAACAAGCAATCTGCAAAGTCAAGTGCCATAAAAGTTGCTTTATCACCCACTCCCCAGAGATGTAAGCAAAGTAGAAAAAACTCTAGAATTTGGAGTTAGAAGTAGTAAAAACGATTTGTTTCATGCAAAAGGGTGAGTTTGAAGTTTTTGTTCCTCATTTTTGGGATGGCGGACCTTTTCAGATAGAAGGACGACAATTATGAAGAATTTCCAAAATCGTGAAACATGTTTTCTCACAAGTATTTCAAGAGAATAGTGTCTTGTAAAACGAAAACAAAAACTCTTAGGAAACTGCACTTAGTATTCAGCAGCTTAACTAACTGTAGGTAATGAAATCGTGACATGGAGAAAAATCTATTTTTTTTTCCTAACTGCCCTATTTTGCAATTAATCTAGGTATATGGCATTTCTTGAAAGGAAGTCACCAGACACAACAAAATATCGCATCCTGATTGTCAGTAAAAATAACTGTTTTTTAAGAAAGCTTATAATAAGCAATAAAACAAAGTTCATGGTATTTAATATCAAAGGTAATGATTTCACAGAACATCCTTTATGTTATCATGCACCAATGTGTAATCGATTTGTTTTTGGTGATATGATATTCAACAATCAAGTAGATTTCCATAAAAATTGCTTTTTGATTGAACGCGTTGACAGTTTTAAATATTTGGGTATAATATTGAACCAAAAACTTTGTTGGAAAGACCATTCAATGTATTTGAAACAGTATCTGAACGGGGTTGTAAGACAATTGTGTCACCTTAGTATTTACTGCAATCTACCAGTTTTAAAATAAGTTTACAATGGCTTATTTAAATCGAAACTGGAATAAGGAAACTCTTGCTGGGGAGGTAATTATCTCAATAAAATTCAACCTTTATTGATAAAGCAGAAACATGCCATGAGGGTCATTTTAAAAACTAATCGCAGGATACCCAGTTTTGAACTATTTAAATGTCTTGAATTTCTTCCCCTTAGGAACTTATAGTGACTCCGGCTACTATGTAGCTAGAGTGCAAGACAACTATAGTTTGCGAATCAACACCAAAAATTTCGTTTTTTAATTAATTAATTAATTAATTAATTCATTTTTCTCATTGTTATTATGTTACTGCTCTGCGATTGTTTAATAGAGTATCAGACAATCTTAGGTGTGAGAGAATTAAAACAGTATTCATAAAGGCAGTAAAAAATTTTCTTTTTTCATTTAACCATTCTGAAATTGGTGCTTTGTTAAATCAAATGATGTTATAATTCAGAAAATATTTTATAATTTAATCTCTTTTATACTCCATTTAATTTACTATTGCTTCCCCATCAATAGAATTTTTGAATTTGTTAAGTACTTTCGTCACTGTCTTGCTTAAGACACAAGATTGTATTCGGCAATTTTATTCAATACTAATGAAATTATTAATGAATTTTTATTGTCAGAATTGAATAAATTGTAACGTTCGAAGATATTGTTATAAAAAAAGAAATGTTTTAACAGATAGCTTTATAGTAATTCTAATTGATAAATCGTTGTTGGTTACAAAAGAACGCAATAACGCTCAGTTTATATTTAGATTGGTCCAGTAATCTTTGAAATTAATAATCGCGTTATACAAAGCATCATCAACTCAACTGCTGTTCACTTTTTTTTATGTTCTTTTTATACATTATCGGTTGTGAGGTTTATTCATGCAACTGCGATCTAGAGGGTTAACAATAAGCGGTAAATAATAAACAATAAATGAAAAATGAGGGAACTTTACTGTGGGTTGACAAATTCCCAAATGGATTTCAACGGAACGACAAACGAAAAGTTTATCGTATAAAACAATAAAACATCCGCATTGTAAATTTTGCGAATTTAGATTCGCAATGAAAATTGCAACTGCAGTGCTTAAACAACAAAATACGTTAAAATGCCTACTCAAATTTCTGTAATCCATTTCTAAAACGCAATCACCTGCACCCCATTGCAATATCACTGATTAATTACTATGCAAATGCAGTACGGATTTGGATATAATGTCCCCCGCGGGTACAACAGATAGATTCGTTCTGTAATCTCTGCAACTATATCTACAGCATGCCTTCATTAATTCCTAATAAAATGTTCGTTGTCGCATAGCAAAGCGATTTCGTTATAATGTGATGAATTTATGATCGCTCCAAGGTACACGTCTAATTGGGTCATCTCCCACCGGACCTGCATTCGTATAAGGTTTATCCATTTGCGAACGGAAAAGTATCTTTTTAAGCAAATTGCTTATCGAAGTTGTCCGTAATCTATTTAATCAAAACTGACTGCGATCTATCCGCTGTGCAGCCATCTATATGCTTAGCATTTATGCGTGCATCACTACTTCAAAGTACTTTGAAGGGCAACTAGTCACAGGTTTTCCATTAGAAACTAAAACTGAAATGGAAAATCTAATGACGAAGCCTCTAACTGTGTGAGCGGGGATGGTTGGATTGAGGTAAAAAGAAAACCCTTCTTTCACCTCAACAAACTCATGCAACCAACAAGCTGTGTTCGGGGAAACTGCAATTAGTAACTTAATGGAGGATGATGATGTAGTGCGGTTGGGTTGGCGGTAGAAATTATGGTAGAGAGGAACACACAGCAGACTGGTGAAGTGAATCGAATTCGAATGTGGAAAATAAACCTTGAACAGGATTGCAATAAAACAATTGAACGCTAGTGCTGCTGCTGTATGTTTTATTATTGAGGAAACGAACCAAATGGACCAAAAATTCAACTCCAGAGGGATATCTTTTTCGCGTGGAATGAATGCAACACCTGTTTTCGGGCATTGAAATACTTCGAGATACGATTGTGTGCTACTGCACTTTAATTGAATTCGGCAAATTGAAAAACTTACTTTCGGTAATGGAGTTTCGTGGTAAAAGAATGGATTTTTATATTTTGTTTCGAATTCTGTTCGAATAAATATTGGATTATGGTCCTTCTACCATGCGAAATACGATTCTAGACTCTTGAAATGGAACGAAAAATCTGCTGCTGATTCAATCAGCGTGACAGGAAGCCGTAATCAGATTCACCAATGAGCCTTACTCAGAAATTTAAGTAAAAAATACAAATACAAATTTTTGGTTTGCTTGACGAGTCAGGACTTTGCTTTGTCATTATTTATGTTGTGCAGGATCGTTGGAAGGACAGACGAATATAATACGATTAATAATTTGTTGAATATTGAAATTTTTACTCATTTTTCCAACATTCTATTCACTTGAGTCAAGTATACTCAGAGTTTATTGCTAGTAATATTCAAATGGGATAATATTAAATAACGTAAAAGATCAGCATTGCTTACTAGCTTCAGTCATTAGCCTGGTTTTGTTACTTATTCACTATTTAATATTATAAATCATAATATTCCTGCTAGCTCAGTTAGCTGATAATTCCTCATATTCTGATAATTCCCCACATTCACGAAAAAGTGGAATGAAATCAAATTCCAAATTTACTAAAAACGATTTAAGCTGTTCTGTAAGTCGAGTGAATTCGAAAATTTCGGGTGAGTAGAGCAATGTTTGTCAACATTTTGCGAGAAGTAGATTCAGAGATGAAGCCAACTTCAACCAACTTGCATCAACACTCCGATTGGAATCTAAAGGATTGGGAAATCTAAAGTCAGCAAAAAAATCAGCTTGAAATTAAAAATATGTGCAAAGTAGATTAAGCGGCAGGATATTCCGGTGAAGGGATGATTGTTTTATTTTTTGGAAAAAAATTACGACACGGTAGTGGCATGTATGGATGGTACATATTTATGTATATTTAAGCATCTTCAGAATTTCAATCTTTTTATAGGTCTAGGTCAAGCCATAATGCTCTCAGTTGACAAGAGCAATACCCTCAATTATTTCCCTGAAAAATTGGAAAACGGTGAACGCGGTCATGGCTACGTGGAGATACAGACATAACCCTACGAACATTTGTCATAACTCCCTAAAATTCTGCAATCCAAGTGCAATTTTAACAGAAAACATTCATCTGCTCGAAATGTGGTTGCGAGTACTTAAAAAAGATGAAACATATTCCCTTTAATTTTTGCATTTTGCCCCAGAAAAATAAGTCACATGAATACAAGGATTTTTCGAAATGCAGAACGCCAATTTCCATGTTCGAAAAACGAATTCATTTGAACATTTCTATCGAAATGGGTGCCGTGGCTCAGTGGTAAGTGCTTCTGCTAATTGCAGAACATCTAATTTCACTTTTGGTGGCTGATTTCATAAAAAGCGGAATGCAGAACATAGGAGAAAAAATTGTCATCAATTGACATTTGACATTTAACATTTGAGGTTAGGTAGCCATTTCTGGAATTTGGTTGAATACATCTGAAGTGTGGCCTTTCGTCATTTTTGGAAGCACAAAGGAAAATCGTAGTTCTTATCTCTTCTCTTCTCGTATCGATATTTGGATAACAGGATGGCCTTAAATTAATCACTCACTGGAAAAATTATTACGTAAAAATATATTTACGAGTAATCCACGTTCAATGGTTTGGTGAGTCGTAGTCTGCATCTTTTCTTTAAAAATATTAAAACAGCATCTTCGCGGCTAAAAGTATTTTGTACGTACGTATGTAAATTTAAATATATATATGATTTTAATTAGAAACCTTTTATTTGGTTGAGACATTAGTATTATTTGTAGCTCATAAAGACACAATGGAAGAATTTTTTTCTAAAAGCTAAGACTAACTAAGATGCGCAGCAAATGTTACAAAAATATGATGTCCGGAAAAGAAGCATAGCAAACCGGTGAATACCAATAACACGTATACAAGCTGCAAAGCATTCCTATCGAAATTGAAATGGAAACGGAAAGACAAAGCCGAGTTTGATGAAAAGACAAAACGGAAGGATTTGCGTAACGACTGAGGAATATAGTGGGAAAAATATGAATGGATTGAATTGCCTGAAACTGCCGAGTACAACTGAGATAGAAAAGCTTTGGGAAATTAATAAAACTGTGAATACACACAATTCATGGGAACATGATCAAAAAGCAGCAACTTTCTTCAAAGCAAATCTGGATGTAAGATTGAACTGCTTTGGGAAATTAATAAAACTGTGAATACACACAATTCATGTGAACATGATCAAAAAGCAGCAACTTTCTTCAAAGCAAATCTGGAAGTAAGATTGAACTGCATTGACGCTTCTACAGAATTTCAAAATTTCTTTGAAAAAGTCAGTAATGAAAAATAAATATTTTTTTAAGTTTTTTATAGTAGCATGTGGAGTTAGGAGCTTGTCAAACCACACAATTTTATTTTAAGAGAATCAAAATATATCCCATATGTGCGAAAAAAATACCACTGGATATCACAATCCAGTTAGATTGACTTAAAAATTACGTTCTTTCGTCACGTTCCGAGAAAAAAATATTAATCTAAATAAAGTTCATCGAGGAGCACAAGGAACAACTGGGTAAGTTCCCAAAATTTTATTATCATAGACTCAATTTTGATATTTACAGTATTTCTTTGTCTAGAAAAAAATTAAAGGTACGTACATTGTACATCATTCGGCAGAAATGTTTTAACCAATGTCAGTACAGTAAACAAGATAATTCTTTACACATCTGTTCCGATCAGGCAATTAAAGGCCAGTCTCTAATTATCCTAAATCATTCGCAGAGTTCTATTCGAACTGAACTCGAGTGTCCTACCTATGCAAGTAGGTCTGGATGACAATTCAATTTCCATTCCTTAGGAATGACATGGCCTGCGCTCCTAACAACGACCACAAATCCTACATGACCTTTTTCAAAGAGTTTGAGGATGCGTTGCGTACAATTGGAGTTGCGGTGACACTAGCAGTGGCACCGACGACGATTGCAGGATTTCGCTGAACACAAAAAACCATTATCATCTTCCAATGCATTGTCGGGTCGCTTGAGATCTGGAAAAACGGGACGAATCCGACAGACGAGCACCAAATTTATGTTGCTCCACGAATCAGCTTGTGCTCTATTCCAAGTGGATTCCATGGCCAGTGCTGACAGCAATAGAATTAGGAGATTCAATGGTGAGACGAGAAAGTTATCGTCGTCCTCGTGCGAAAGAGATGAAGAAAAATCTCCCAAGTGGATGTGGTGACAAAGCTGTGATATGGTTGTTGTGGGTGAGCGCTTGAAGTATGTGCCCCGAATTTGATTTGGAAATGTTCGTGGAGCTTGGTGCCGTCTGGATTATCAAGTCGCATTCGGATAATGAATGGTGTCACAGCTGGCGATGTTGCTGTTCTTGCTTATACAGAGGATGATGATGCAGATGATGGTGTTGTGCTTCGATGGTGATGGAGTCCAAACTGTGCGGTTGAACAAAGAGATTCTTTGCCATGCGGTTCAAGAGGGGGATTTTTGACGGAATAAGTTTGGGCACCTGGTAGATATGATCCGACTGTTGATATCTGAGATTGTGAAAGGTATTTTAAAATAAATGAAAATGAAATTATCCTTGCGGTTTAGCTTTGTGACATTTTAGTTGTGCATTTAGGTGAAACCACTAAAGCATCTCCAAAGGATTCCTTTAATATTACCAAAAAAGTCAAAATAAAGTGCACGAACGGTTGGCACAGGAAAACTTTGGGTATGTCATAAAAAGATCGCTTTGGTGTTGAGAGTGTTGTTGTTCTGATTCTATTCGCCGACTAATTGAAAAAAAAAATTTCATAGTAAAACAATTGTATAAAACGAAGTTTGAGTACCGAAAGAGAAGGAATTATTTGATTATGAAACGGACCCGATTTAATTCGTGTATAGTACAAATAACGAAGGTTCGCATTTACGCTTGAATAGCCTGACTACAGAGCACAGTGACCACCTCTGAAGGTTGCGGGAGATTTCGAGTAGCAGGTAATCTGTATTTTACACGAAAAAGAGGAATATCGCTAAATTCCTCTAGAAGACACCCTCCCTTGAATGTATAAAACAGCAGCAAAGAAACAAGAGTTTCGCAAATTTCATTGGCGTCAATGCACCCAAACACAGTAGACACAAGTCAAAATTTAAAAAAACAATAAAATGCGCATGAGGGATTCCGTACCACCGTATTATTTAACAAAATACATTTTTATAATATATATAAGCAAAGATATGCTAAAACCCCACGTTTTTGGTATGCGAAGATTTTCATTTTTTATTAAATTTTTACTGTTTGCATTATTTGTTTTTTATGGCGGTCATAGTAGTACACATTAATCTTAGTAATATGGTTCCGTTAGAACTTTTTGGACACGGAATCCAAGAAAGGTTAACTAGCAAAATAAGTTTCGAAGATATTTAAATAAACCCCAGCACAAGAAATTTGAGCTCTTTTCAGAATCATTATGATATCAAGTTGTTGCTAGAATAAAACAAAATTACTCATGATACTTAATGGAGCAGATGAATTTCGACCAAAAATCTATTCCCAAACAACTGAACGAAAAACAAATCCTGGAGCAACTTTCAAACAGAAATAAACTCTAAAAGTTTTTTTAACTAGAAATCTTCAATCAAGCTGTTCAAAAATCTGCACGAACTTATTGTTCACTTAGACTAAGCCTAATTAACTGACTTCTTAAGCAACAACTCGACCATAGAGCTTGACGCCTTTCAAAAAACGGTGGACAAAGATGGTGACCACCTTGCTGGACCACGAACCGTTCTGTGGCACATTTAAGCAAGTATTTATATTCCTCAAAAAAATATGAGTGAAGAAAGCAACTAAAGGTGAAGTACAAAACTTGTTTAAATTAAGTCACCTCCTGCCAGCAACAAATCAGCTTAAAATTATATAAAAGATTCCAGGTTTGATGATGATTTCCGCCATGGGTTTTTGAGTTTGAGTTTTTGTTATCGCCAATTTCAGTATCATAAATCAGTTAAATTTAATTCTTATGGGATAAAATTAACTCCCAACTTGAAATGTTCAAAAAAAACAGTAAGGAAATAACTCAGTCGGAAAATAAGATTCCATTTCAACTCCTTCCCATCAAAGTCAATCAATTGAAACACACCGCCCGTCAATGTGTTACAAACTAATAGAACTAGACCTAATCCCCACTCATCGTGTGGAATAGAATAACTTTGTTAAATTTCGATAAATTGACCAAATCAACTCTATACGGAATATCAAAATACACTTTCTACATCCACACGAATGTTTAAATTTGAAGCTCTCCCCTGCCTTTACGACTGATAACCTTTCTTTAAGAGGATTATTGTTGCCTGCCGAAACCCCCGCATTTCAGCATCATCGAAAAGGGAAGACTGGACAACTACAACTCGAATGATCAACTTACTCAAGCTTTGCACGTATCTTTTAAAGCGGATATAAAGAGTGGTGGTGTGGCGCTCACATCCGCAGATACTCGTAAATTGTGTTTTTGAGAAAAATATTGATTCAATTTACGGGGGATACAATTTAATCGAATTTGTATTTCCTTTCAATTCGGCTGATATCCGAATTCCTGAGGAGATTATTCCACAAGATATTCTAAGAACTGTATGAAACTGGTAAAGGTGCGAAACACAACTGGAATATCTGCAAGCTGTTTATTACGTTAGTAATGACTTTCCCCTTTGAAGGCAGAAATTAAGCAGTTTAATGCCTATTAAACCGAAGTGAACATGACTGTAGGAGTACTTTTTTATTGGCAGAAAGAAGTCAAATGTCCTGTGGATAAGAAATAAATATTAACAGATGTTATTGGGGTTCACTTTCCTGAACCCATTGAAAGCGCAAGAATTTAAGTTTAAACCTAAAAAATTTAAGCATGCCTGAATTATGCGTTCAAGCCATTCGTTTAGAATACAGAACTGAAGCTGTTGTAGTATCTGTATTTATTGCATTTTGATTTGCATTTAATTTCGTTGCATGTTTCCCTTAGGAACTATGTCCAGATTCCCACATTCGTAGGTGTAGTGTAATGCGGTTCAAAGGAATAAGGATTATGTTTGTGTTTTATAACCTTTCCCTTTACGTATCAAAGCATAACCTTAGACAGTTCTACAAATCTAAATCGTTCAGCAATGTGCAAAATTTTCTTACTATTTCGCACGAAGGATACCGAAAGCATTTAGCTTTCGGATCCAGAGTTTGTGGTCACGATTCATGGAAGCACATTTTTCTCGAATTTCTCATAGCCATTAGCAAATTTTTTTATTCCTATTCCTGGGTTTGTTTACCAATATATTTTGCAGGGGTGAAAGTGTGTCAACACTACACTTTTTCACTGAAGCATTATTTGACATTGCCTTTTAAAGAGGCCTCGTATATTGTGCCCAACATTGTGATCCATACGCGAGGGTTACTTTATTTTCTTTTTTTCAGTAAAAGAATGCATCGTATTTTTACCAACATTTCACCCACACTTATCATAAACAGTTGATGATGTTGCTGTTCAATTGATCATGGATTCGTCATATTTCAAGATTGGGAACAACTTTTTCTTTTAAATAATTCTAGCTTATGTGGGCTTCATGATCAGCATTGAATGCATACTGCAATTTGGAATCTGTTCCTCAAAGCAAGTTATTAGGATAACAAAAAACAGAGAACTGTATACAGGTTCTTAATGATCTTGGCATCAAATTGAACAATCAACTTATTTCTTCACACGTACAGTCATTACTAACTTAAACGAGAACTTAGACGGCTTCGGGTTATAAAGGTCATAAACCAACTCAGTTCGAGGGAGGCAAGAAAAGTACTGGATCTCAATGGAAAAGTCCTTCAAGACCTAATTGGATTTTTAACAGGGCACCTTACTTCTAAAAATGATAGGACTATCTAGCAGTCAATCTAAAGAGATCGATCCTTTTGGGCAGGGAATCACAAAAAACTATATAGAACGTAGAATCCAAAAGCAGTTGTTAGATTATCAAGAGCCAAAGTCATACGACGATTAAGATTAAGAAGAGCCATATTGCCACACACAGCTTGTATTTTATAACATTTTTTGTTCTTTAATTTTTTTTTAGTTTTACACTGAAGCGAAAAGTTTAAAAATTGTGTTTATCAAAAATTGATTCCATTAGAAATGCTTAAAGCTAAAAAACAATTTGAAACAGTAAGCACCTCTTATTTTCGATTTTATTTCTATTTTCTATTTTCAATTAAAAATCAAAATTGTTAAGTTGTATCGCCACGTTCTCATCGAATACTGCATATATGTATGAACGAGTATAACTCGTATAGGAAAGAATTTAACCAAGAATAAAGTGATTTGTTAATTCTATCATATCCTTTACAATTAAGAATAGAATAAAGCTTGTACTTTAGATACATTGAAACAGGCAACAAAAACTGAGATAAGGACCTTCAAGCAAATCTGAAAGAAAGTCAACAAGTTCAATTGTTTCCGGGCCTACGAAAACAAAATGATATTAGTTTACTAGAACATCAACCAAGCGGTAAGTGTCTTCAGTAAAAGAAAAAGAACATATTTTCAAATGTCGTAAAAATGCCAAATTTCATTTTGCATCACACAACACATCTCACAAAAAATCCAATCAATTTGTATGTTTTAAGACCGAAAAAAAGTCACCTCGAAAGTAATTTTTTTTTTTCAATTTCCATTGTCCTAATTTCAAATGCCACCAATATAGTATAAAAACAATGTCCAACAGTCTTCTCTCTCTCTCTCTATTTGACAAAATGACAATTTGACATTCGCAACTGGAGCCACATATGTCAAGCTGAATTTAAAGTGACACAATGCCATTTCGCTGCAAACACTTAAATTATCCTTGCCAACTTATGATTGAAATTAAATGTCACATTCTTAACAGGGTAGTCGACCTTCAACCACCCACACCCGACAACCCACCACCGCACCGTCAAGAGAAGGACCAAAAGTTACCGAGTAAGTCACAAAAGATAAGAAGGGAAAAAGGAAAAGTATACCTATTTCCAGTCTTGCACCGAAAAATAACAAAAAAATAAAACAAACTTCTGAACCGCATCATATCATCTGTCATGCTCTATGTGCAAAAGTATGCGAGTAGAACCACCTACCACGACGTGTTGTGTGATGAACAAAGTTTCTCGTGTCACCCAGGGACGACAGGACTGCACGAAGACTTTGCACCTGCTTGGACGGGAGACATTTTTGTTTCGCTTTTACTTTTTTAATTCAATTTTATATCAAGAAATTCTTCTGTACGTTCGGTTCACCTTTGTCGTCCACATTTTTTTTTTTGTTTTGTTCTGTGTTCTTTGTTACGCTTCACCTGGAGCAGTTTGATAAGGAGCATAGGATCTCCAACACTGGCAGTGGGTGGAAACTAAAATTCCCTACAAATAGAGTTCCCATAAATCTAGGATTTGTTTCGTTCCTAGACGACAAATTTTTCGGGTAAAGTTCCGAAACTGGTTTAATAGTCTTTGAAAGTGTTTCGCCTGCAGCGACCTATTTACGAAGAGAGAACCCAAAATTGTCAGAAAACTTCCGCTTGACAAACTCTGCGATGGACAGTTTTTAGGAAAAATGTCTAATGGGATGCTGGGTTTTTGTTTATCTTAAAGCTGGAAAATCAGATCTACACGATATAAAAAATAATTCATGCTATCGAGAGCGGAAAAGACAGGATGCTGAAACTAAAAACGCGAACATAAATTATAATAAGACTTTTGTGCAATGGTTTTAATTAACAAAGCTGGAAAAGGCCGAAAAAATTAAATGCAAGACTGGCAAATATATTCAAGTAGAACTTTGATAGTAAGGTTTCTAAGCATAAAGATTTGCATTCGGAGTAAGTAGTCTAAGAGCCTTCTAAGAAAGTAACCTGAGCTTGAGAGTTTTTGAAAAAACATATCCTTGCTCAAATAATTTTGAGTTAAAAGAAAATAGAGGATCACTGAAAATGCTCACTGGAAATATCGCTTATATACTCGGGCTTAAGAAAATTGGCACTTGAGTCAAAACACAGATCATATCAGCCGATCATAAACGCTGGGAACTTTCTATTTTTGAGTATAGACGAGAGACTTATGTTTTTAAACACCTTTACAGTAAAAAGTGTAAGGAGCAATTACATATTAAGCTGTTTGATTGCAGCCAAGAATATTTCTAGAGAAAATAGAGAACGTTAAGCAGATTTACGAGAAAAATTTCGACCGAAAGATTTCAGTAGGATTTATCGGGGAGAATTTTTAACGATCCTTTTTTTGTTGTGTTCCTTTTAGCTTTCAAACCTGATTCAATAAAATAGAGCATACAATAAATGCATTGTAAACTGTAAGAGGAAGTTGAAAACTGTCTTAGTTTGGCAATTAAGATTGCGGCATTGAAAGATAAAGTATGTCTACCACTAGTACTTAATTGTTGCCCCTTAGAGATGTAAAAATAATTTCAGTTGGTTTTAAAAAACAAATTCTTCACTTCTAACGTGGATAAAAACACATTTATAAATTTGGGGAAGGCATTAAAGCAGTTGTAAAATTGTGCATCGAAGGTTTAGAAATCACGTCTGGTAAGTGGTCATTCGAACTGAGTAGACCAATTAAGCAAAAAACAATAACCGAAATCGTCATCAGTGTACTATATGCCCTTCTTTCAGCTGAGGCAATCAGGGAAATCTCTTTTTGTTGACCTTAAAATTCATCGTAGATGGTATAATTTCCCATAGGAGAGGACAGAGTTTTTTCATAGAGGTTTTCTTAAAACTTTAGAACTACCAATGACTCGTGAGAGGTTGGTCCAAAAAATATGTTAAATCTTTTTTTCCCGGAATCGAACCCAGAATATCACCTCTTCAATCCTATCTTTTATTGTTCGTTCGTTCAGTCAGGATACCAAGTTAACCAAGACACGTAAATTGCTTATGCTATTTACTTTGAACTCAATAAATAATAAAAAATTCATTCAATAAGTATCTTCCTCGAATCTGACACTCTTTTCGGTGAATCAATCTACTCAGTTATTTTCCCTAACTTCTGCCATTCACTTTTGTTTGAATCTCTAGTGTCCAAGCCTTTTCGTTCGAAAATTCTTAATCAACATCCAGAATACCCACAACAACGCCTCAATCTTGTGCATAGAATTTTTTTTAAAGAAAATTCACAACAATTCTCCAACGCTGTCGGCACTGCTGAATATATAATGTGATTAGCTTCCAATTGATCCTTAAAGCACCTCCATGCCTCAATGGCCGACACTCAATTCACTTATACCCGATGTTATCTTCTAAAGCAGTTTTGTGGCTCATTCGTTTACGGTCCCTGCAAAGTGCTCTGCACTTGAAGATATTAAAATTCAACGCAAGATGTAGAGCAAAAAAAAAAACAGAAACGAAGGAGAGGCATGAATTCAATTGTGTCCAGTAAATTTAGGTGAACGTTAGCCGACCGTAAACAGTTTGTACCTTAGCCGATTATGGTGAACCTTCTCTGGATGCTCTTGTCCTTGTTTTTTCTTTCGTGTGCGTTTCAAATTTTCTAGATGCATGAATGTATCGTCGATCTGTTTCAACAAACGAGGTAGGTAAGCCTAGAAAATATGAAATGTAATTGCTCTAGGTTCACATAGAAGCATAGTATGGTAGGATGCGGTAGAGATAAAGGATAGACGAAGAATCCTTTTCTGTTGGTTGATTCATATATGGAAATTGCGGTCAGGATTACGATGGTTTTTTGAGGGTGTTTCAAAACTACTACTAGAGTGCTTTCTTCAATGAACACCTATGTATTTAGCTCTAAAACTCTATCCAGCTTTATCCTTAGTCCTTTCGAAGACCTAAAAACTCTTTGCATACAAAGTACTATGAGTGATGAGAGCTAAATGTAATTGCTTGTGGTTATGAGCAAGTAGTGTCTGTAGTGCTCAGTGATGGCATCTATATCTATGGACGTACATACATCCATCAAGTAATGGCGAGGTAAACTTCATCTAAAGGATGTTTGTTTCTAGATGTCGAAACAATTTCAAAGCAATTACAAAAGGATTTGGTTTTACTTTACAAACACTTTTGTAATCATAGAAAATAGATTCGCTTTAAAGCAGATTAAAGTTTTAAAAGACATAGTTTAAAAAATGCGAATTTTATCGCAATTTAAATTCAACATTTGTCGGTATGAAAGAGGACGCCGCCGGCCACTACACTCTAAGCCATTATTATCATGATAAATTGGCATAAACATTATTGTTTTCATTCGGCTTTCGAATAGTGAGAGCAAGCAACACAGCTGAGCAAAGTGTTTGTGTTAAATCTTCAAGAGCTGCAACTGCTTACGGAATATTTATGATTCATTTGCACACTCTCATAAGCCGTGGACCCTCCATGAAAGCATCAACAGTGGCATGTTGAAATGAGATGAATTTGACATTTGAAAATTATTTATGATGGAAGGACTGAGTTTGTAAAACCCCACCAGACGCATCCTTAAAATTCGCGTCGGCATTCTGAGATCTTATTCGGACTATTTGCCAATGAAAACTGAGCAGTTAAATTTTTTGTACTACCAATTAAATTTTGGATTCGCTTTCGTGATAATAGGATTAAGTTTTCCATATTTCCTACAAGTGACTCATCATCCAATAATGGATTATATCGATTGGAAGGCCGATAAACATTTTTCAAATAAGAATCATTGACCAAATTAAACCTCATAGGTCAGTACCCTAAGGTGAAGTCGCAACGATTCCCAGAACATATCTCATTTAAAACACCAAAGTTCAGTACTAACAGAGGAGTATAAGATTCAGAGCATATGCAAATACGTCAAAGGAAAACTTCACTTCGGAGTCTGCTTCCTTGAACACGTTGGCAAACATTTCCTTTTAGCATCACAATTTACCTAAACTGCTCCAAGGCTTGAAAAACCCCTAATGCTATACAATACGTCTGCAACCTTTTTTGCAAAACAATAAGCAATTATTTCGGTTCTTGGTCAAAAAAAAATTCAAGGTACACTTTGAACAAGTCACTTAAATCAGCTTCTTTATCTTTTATCTTCATACAGCTGAATTTATCCAAAGA
Organism: Orthonevra nobilis; assembly: GCA_963555765.1. Lineage (NCBI taxonomy): Eukaryota > Metazoa > Arthropoda > Insecta > Diptera > Syrphidae > Orthonevra > Orthonevra nobilis. Next base: position 98,131,265 of record OY743224.1, on the reverse strand, counting down.
TTTAAAGGAATGTGGTTATGTCACTCCTACCACTAAATCAATCTCAACCAAAAAATAAAAACCTTCAAGGACAATTAGTCGTGAGGAAACCTGTCACCACTCTAAGCCACTTCCCGATCTTCTTGCTCAAGCTTTATCTCATTTGGATGGATGGATGGACTTTGAGAATTTCTCATTTCTCCAGCACTCTTTTGTTTACAAATTACACGACAGGCGTTTGTAAAATCAAGTTTATCTGCATTTGACTTGTGTACCACAATTCAAATCTCTCTTCGTCTATATGTCAAACAGGAAGCGACTGTTTTTTTTTCAAATCCGCACTCTTCCGTGCAAGTAAACACAAAAGCTTACTCGTCACTTCCTTTAAAAAATCAGCGGAAAAAATTCTATGCTTACTTCGCAGAAGCAGGACAACTTGGCGTTTTGGTTTTAAGGACCATGATTTCATTACAGCACAGCGGTGTCACTTTTTGTCAAGTGCGGCGATGTGGTGACATGGTGACGGTGAAAAGACTGCGGATGAATGTCGAAAATTTTATAAGGATGAAGGTTTTTGTTCTGCATTACGGAGGTTTACGCTGAGTGAGAGCGAGCGAAGTTAAAATGTCTTTGTTGCTATGTCGTTTCTATGCGATGTTCTATTGAAGGACTCGTATCAATGCATCATGATTTGATTAGTTAATTATAGCGGCTTATTTTTGAAAACAATTTTTTGAATAGCCTCAAAAAATCTTTGCCTAAAAATTTAAAGGATCCGTAGAAATAAAATAAATCTCCCATTTATGTGTCGTCTATGAAATCAGAATCGCTATAAAGTGGATATAATCATCTCTTGAAATTTCTAATTTTTATCCGAAACAATGTTTCTTATCGTATGTCTTGTACCACTGTCTTGTGACTCTTAAAGGATAATGACTACACTTAAAGACATTTGCATAGGACGAGCAGTGTTTTGAAGTTTTTTATTTTTTAATATTTTTACTTAGGGCTAGATAAATCACTGCCCACTTGCCCACTTGGCCGTAACACCATCACTCTGCTACCATCGTAATACATCGAAGGAAATGAAACTAGGGCCAATCAATTAAATTCAAAGACAGGCACATAATCAACCGCGGCACTAAGCTATTCGATGCCATCGTGTTCGTCCGAACCGAACCGAACTAAAAAATTTAACAGTTTGACAATATTTTCGAGGGAAGGAGATACATAAATAAAATGCTAAGATAGAGAAATAGTTTTGAAAGGTTCAAGAAAGTAACAATTTCTTTCAGTTGGCTCAAAATTCAACACCTTTTCAGCACTCATGCTTCATTTGAATTTCATTTTGATCAAAAGAAAAGTGTTGCAAGATTTTGCATTCCTTCCAAGCAGCCGCACCTATTTTTTGCACCAAACTCATATGGTAAGCCCACTAAGACCAATTTGAATACGGATTTAAATTCCACCTCTAGCGAGCTACTGAATATATGAAAACCAGCACACCCTACAGTTCCGCACACGATCAGTTGCTGCAGTTGCACAGCTCCGTACTCTTTTAACATCATTTGCATCCTTTCTGGCTTGCTTGAGTCCTTCTTATGCATTCGTATCATCAATCTTACGTTATTAACTTGCTCATATTGAAAGAACTAGGATTTTCTAGATTTCCACAAATGAATAAGAAAAAACTGATTCTGACTACATTTGTCCTGGCGACCTTGGATAAGGACACACCTCTGCTCAACCAAGTATAAAATAGAAAATTGAAAGAAAGCATAAGGAAGGCAGCTCAACAAAAAAAAGGAGAAAAAATCCTTCTGATGCGTATGTACCCGTACATGTGTGTCGTCGCGCCACACTGTCATCATCTTTTATTCTCGCATCATTCGCCGCTGTTTTGTAGATAAAGAATAACTTTCGCTCAACCCCCACCCACACTTTTCCGCCCACCTATTTGGTTTTCATCCAACTTTGTTGTTTTCTTTTTGTCATTCGTTCTATCTTCGGTTGTAAAATTTTATGAGATACTTTATGAGTTTAAAGCTAACAAAAAAAGAAAATGTTTTTTGTGTTTGTGTTTAGATTTTCATCGTTGAAAATGTCCTTCTTCCTGTCATTGTAACGGCGGCACAGAAGGAAACTAAATGCAAAATAGCTTGAAAAAGAAAAATATGTCCACGGCTAGGATGTGACTGTCAATCAGTGCTCGCAACACTTACTTCCTGCATCCATTGGCGTATAACACGGCTCTCTTGCAGTGTATTCGAGCGTGTCCTCATCGCAGATGAGACGGTAGATAAGATAAATGCCAACCCTTTTAAGGATATGGCATGGGTATCAAATTGAACGCAAGAAATACAACACCATCGTGAGGTGAGCGCGGATCCTTCTTGGGATCTTAGTGTCAATGTACATACATACATATCCTTGTTTTTTTTATTTACTCGAAAAAAGTTAGAGCATCCTTGCTTGCGATTCCTTCTCGTAGATTTTAAATAATTAATCACAAGAATTTATTACAAGATACAGGATTAACGACAGGATAATTAAGCATACTGCAGCTAAAACTGCCATTAAAACCATGGGCATGGTGTGGGGGTGCATACGGGTATCCTTGGCAAGTAGATGCGCATTTAAAAGGGCAAATTGGCAAGTGCATAAGCAACAGGGTATGGTAAAAGGATATATAAGAGACGCTCCGAGGAAGTCAGAAGCATGCCATAATCACTGGTAATTACAATGTTAATTATGTAAAATTTAAATGTTAATCTTCCGAAAATGGGGAGGACAACGATATTGCTACTGGCGTGGATATAAGCCTGCTTGGGTGGCAATCGGATGTTGACAAGAACATTAATGGGGATCCTGCATACGATGAATATAGTCGAGTTGTCTTCGCCAGGTAGATATTTCAGTTACGGAGTGAGAAAACGAAGGAAAATAAGGCTTCAAAAAGCGGAACGATTAATGTTTCTTTTCAGGCTGAATGAGGAAAATCTTCAACCACTTCAGAACGATGGTGTTTAATAGGTTTTTAAATGTTGAATTATTTTGATTTAATAATTCCGACGATGTTGTGGTAACGACGAAAGACTGACATATTGTGCAGAATAAGTCCTGATGATTTTAAAATTCGATTTCGGGTACATTTAACTAGCCAACACGGAGTAAACACAAGGGTGATGATGGATTCATAATGCTTGTTGCTTTCATATTATTCAGATATGAACGCTTGTTAGAGCTCCTAAACTAAAGGGCAGATAAAATGTAAAAAAAAGCGGTTCGATAACATTTAAGTCCTTAGCCTTAATATGAGTTTATAATAGTGTTGACTCTGAAGATATTTCGAAGTACAAGTATAATAAAGTACGGTAAAAGAAAGAGAACTGAATGTGAAAAGTGCTTGAAATCAAAAAAAGCAGGATTGAAGAGTTTATTTGGCCAGCAAGAAACACTTAACACCAGCATATCGTATTTGATGGTCATCTTAGATAAGTTTTGCTGAACTTAATGTTTCTATCTTGCTAAAGCTTATGAAGCATGTTTAATCTCTGACAATTGTAACGGACAAATAAATATTTAAAGACGGCTCTGAATTCCACAAGAGCTGTAAGACCAATTTTCCAGATCCACATTTATCCGACCGACATCTTACCGAAGCTCGAAATATATAAAACGTACTATTCAGCACTTTTTAAGGAATATCTTGACGCATAAAACTTCAACTTAAAAGTTCAAATAGTCATTAACTATTTTCTCTGTTTCTAATTCATGCTTGGATTTTAAAACTATGAAATTAAAAAAATGGAATATAAAAAGTGCTGGATAATCCGCCATGGCCATAACATTAAACCAGATTACAGACCAGGAACTGAATTCAGCACAAAATGCTCGAAAAAGGGCACTAATAGCATTCATAATCACCTAAATATTTATCAGAGTAATTGTAACTAAATATTATTAGCGTGAAAGCAAATTTAATTAAATCAATTACGATGGCAATCATAACACTAAAAAACACAATAATAGATTCAAGTTAATTAAAACCATAATCATGTACGTACACACTGTGCATAGCAGTTATGCAGCTTCGTAGATAAACATTTAAACATGCTGGCACCGTGCTAATTGTTTTAGGACATTACGAACAACTTTATTTATTTTAATATTTTATTCTAGACATACTGGTGGCCAAAAATAATTATTATCTCTGTTTCGCGTAACCAATTCAATTCGAAATTCAAACAGCAGAAGTTTCTCTTTGTGTTCAATGAATTGTTACTTACGGCAGAAAGGTTAGGCGATTTAAAGCATGACACCGGGCAAAAGGACGACGATGTGAACGTCATCGTTTGTACCTTTGATCTGGAAAAAGATACCCTCTGTTCCTTAAATGTTTTTTTTAACTTTTGTTATTAGAGAGGAAGACTTTCAACGTTTCACCCCTAAAGACTTCCTTTGCAAAGTCAAATTAACTGACTGGAATCGAACATTTAAAACGTGATTTAATTTATCATTAAAATGCTCTTTTATATTCCAAAAAACTTGCCCTTTCTTTTGACAAAACAGTTTAGCTTCTTTGAACATTTCCCCGAACCTTTATTGTTTCCTTAAGGATTCCATCGGCCGGAACTGTTGTTTTTTTCATGAAAAAGAGTCCTTAATTCCCTTAATAAGGTCTTTTTTGTGTCATTTAAATGGGCGTCTTACTCTTACAAAAAAAACATCTTTGCCGAACTCATCGATAAATAGTTGGGTTGATATTATGCTGCCGGCTTACAACAATAATTGTTGCCTTGAGCAGTTTCAATTGACCGAAACATACCTGAATTGTAATGGACCATTTGTTTCATTTTTAAATAGAAATGAGCAGAACAACTTTTGAAAAAGAATATTTTTTTATATGAGTTGACATTTATTCACGGCATCTCGAAATGAAAATTTTATTTGTTCAATTATTTGTGCACATCAAATTAAAATCAACTGCACTGAAATAATTTTTAGTTCAACTGACGAAGGACATCTTTTTTCAGATAAGGAGCAGGCCATGTAAACCAATCAAATTTTTTTGCCATTTTTTGCAGAACTCATTTGGTGTGTTTGAAATTCAAGTCTTTTTCCTCATGCAATAAATTAAACTTTTACTTAAAGTAGTTTTCGCTTATTCCAGTAAAAAATGATTCCTTTTTCTTATTTCAAACAAATCATTTCAGTTTCTTCGTAAGAACGAGAAAAAAGAAAAAAACGGATGACCAGTGGTGTCACAAGACCATCATTGTGTTAATTCGCGAGCGCTTCAAAATTCAAAATGTTTCTTTAAATTTAATTCGTCCTTCTTTTTGTCGAAAATTGTAATTGATCGAATCCTTGCAGTGCGGTTGCAAGGATTCAACATCAGTGCATTATCTTAAATTTCCTAATGTTAGTTAAATATCCATTCCCCTCGTGTTTTTAAAATATATAAAGTGAAAAGCGTGAATGCTCCCGTAAATGTGACCTCATTTGCCTCATTGCCTTTTTAATGTGTTCTGCCTTAAAATCGGATGAAAGTGTTTTTTGTTTTTTTAAATAAGTCTGTGTTTTTTTAAATGCCCAGTATTTTTTGTCTTGAGTGCAGTGTTTTTCCCCAGTTAAAGAAAAAGTTTTCTTTTTTATCAAATAAGGCAAATCTTTAAGTGCTTCATTAACCCCAATCTATTTCGTTTTTTTTTCCTTTGGATGTGTTATTGCGGACTCGAATCCTAGTGATCGCATTCGTCCAATCGTTAAAGGTCATTAAAGAAGTGTTGCATTGTATCTATGCTTATTTACAAATGTCACATATTTACTTAAAAATAATCGCCATCAATGAATCTAAGCCGCAAGATATAAAATGTGAGTAATTTTAGTCTTTCATGTTTAGTCTCTATTTTTAAACAAATGTTATTACATACTATATTTTTCGATCATTATAATTTTTATATAACATTGCAAAAGGAGAGTTACTCAGAGCAATTGCTTCTTTACCTTGTTACTTCGATAAATTATAAATTATACAATATTATGAATATTCGTACGACTTTATTTCTAAAAGCCTGCATTTTATTGTAGTCTTTTTTTGTGCAATACTAAAGTTATATTCCATCTGTTCAAATAGGTTGAAGTGCTTGCATGTATTAAAGCATTTTTCTGGAATTACTTCCAAGTAGACAGAACTTATCTAAATTTCGCACTTCAGTTATGCATCTAGCGCAAGTCTTAGTTATATGTAAAATATCGAACGAAAGAAACTTCCAAGCAGAATCTGTTTAAGTACAAAATAAGATCTTTCGTATTTAACACAGAAGTGTCTTTTCAAAGTAAATTTAGGGTACTAAATAATAGTGTCATAGTCATTTTTCTGACACTAATTGTCGAAGGCTGCAGCTACATCAGAAAAGACGCTACAAAATGTTTATTCGATTGGCTGTTCGAGCCATTAAATTAGCTTTTCGAACACACAAACAGTCATTGTTTTGAACATGTTCTCACAAAATTACAATCGTGAATCAAGCCAGAGTGGTACTTCCGAGACTCAAAAATCTACTTCCCTTAAAGTCCCTATTGATCCATTTTCGACGCTTACGTTGGCATTATTTTGTTTGTTTTTAGTGGAGGCAATCAGAGCCTACAAAGGTGAAATTGCCTTTCTTATGGATGCATTCAATTCGGATCCGAGCGGAAAATTGAAAATCCCTTCCAAAACCCATTTTTGATATTTAAAATGTGTTCATTATCAGTTCGGGCAGCTCAAAAACCATAAAACAGAAAACCAATCTACTTTATCTGAAACAAAACCGAAAGACCCGGATTAATTCGGAGACTATAACAGCCAAACAGACGATTACTCAAATAAAGTAAAGAACTTTCGACTCAAATATCGAGAAGCATACCAATTTAGGACTGCCTAACGTGTAGTTTTCATGGCAAGTCCAGAACAAAGTGAAACAAAGTAGTTTTTAGTTTTATACAGAGACACTCCTCAACCTTCTGTTATTGCTAGCTGGTTTTAAAGGCTTATGCTGCCGCATGATGAATAAATGAAGAAGAGAGCTCTGGTTGTGGAGCATTAAAATGACTACAAATTTACTTTTTGAGATCCTGATTCTTTTATAATTACGCATCTAATAATACATCAAGTAGCAGCATCAACTAAACTTCGTGTTTTAATTGCTCTTAACTTAAGAAAATATTTTTTTCAGGAACCCAATTCCAAGTTCATCTTGTTTTGAATCATACCAAGTCGCGGAAAATGTTTTCTTACAGTGCACAAAACCGATTTTGAGTGACCTAAGTTTTATTGTGCTCTGGTAAAATGAATAATTTCCTTAGCTCAGATTTCCCTTGCGATAGTCTCTGTCTTGGGTCAAATCTTCCCTTCCAACGGTCCAAGACCTGATATATTTCAATTACAAAAAGCTCAACCGAAGCGAAAAATGTTCGTTATTTTTCCGTATTATTTGAGAGCAGGTGGAAAATTGAAAAATTCCTTTTTCCATTCTACAATCGCACATCAAAAATTTCACGCAGCCGAATTCAATAACTCCAAATGGCCCAATAAACAACACACACCCTCCCTGGCTCTGATTTTGAAACCAAAAGAGAATTTAGTTATACCACAGCAAACCCTTTCTTCCTGCTTCGATTTCTGCGTCATAAATTTTATGGTACGCAGTACAACTGACTACTGACCGGGTTGGCTTACAATTCTTTCAGTTGATCCCACTTATCTTCCTTTGTTGAGCTATTCTTTGCAGTTTTTCTCATTTTCCGCTCGAAAAAAGGAACAACGTAAAAATTAAGAAACATAAAATATTTGCCAACATTAAACTTTTTCAATGGCTGGCCGGGTTTTCTAATTAGAGGCAGAAAAAGGATATCATTTCCTTAGACGCGAGACGGTTACCTCGGCTCGTAAAAAAATGCTTCGAAAGGAAAACTTGAAAATTATTAATGGCATCGAAGCGTAAATGTGTGGGTAATAAACATTTTTTTTTATATGAAATGAAATGGAATGACCATCTGAGCATGTAAATGAAAATTAAATGGGCATTTTTGGGGACTTCTGGGTCTGGAAAATGGAAGTCCTTTTGCTCTTTGTTTGTACGTGATTGTGCCTATTAATGGCAGTGGGATGATTTTATATGTTTCTTAAGGTTGGCAAAACTGACTGAGGACGTTGTGATTCGGTGGCGCTAAGATTTTTATATTTTTTGTAGCTGAAATATTCATCATGAAGGTAATTAAGGTTGTGTATGGCTCAAAGAAGGTTTTCGGATAGTTTTATTACTTTAGGGTGGAAATAAACATTAGGGAAAGTAAGCGGGAATTGGGTCTTCTAGCCAGAAGATGAACTTATGGTAAGCACAAACAGATTGTAATGTGTATTTATAATAACAACTTTTTGATATTTGCCATCGAGCTTTTAGCTAAGAGGCTGTTATTCTTAAAAGTTTATACATTTTTAGCTGATGTCGTAAATATTTTCCAAATCTACAACACTATAGACGTCATTTTCTACCGATTCTGTACGAGTTTTCCACCTTTTTTGACCATTTTCTCTTTCAGAAATAAAATAGAAATAGTATAACTTGGCATTACCATGCCTTAACATTGTCGAATCAGCTTTCATGAAGTAAAGCATCCTCTGTAATCGGCAGGTGCGTTATCGCGGTAAAAACTTCTTGTCAGAAGTTTTTGGTGGCTTTACCATTTGGCTCATACCCATGCGATGAGATGCGTCAATACAGATAAAGAAGTCTATGACTTTGACACATGTATGTATCTACGTCCTGATTTGCTTGCTTGAAGTAATTTCTTCATGGTCAATGATCATCTCAAAAGCTAAACAAAATAAGATACTGTTTAGGATTGTTAGCAAGAAGAAAAAAATCCGGCTTACTATTGATTGATTGCCTAGAAAATTGTATCGAAAAATCGAAAAACACCTCAATAACTACAATTTGAAAGAGTGAATGAAACTCTTGGTCAGATGCTTTTTGACCAGAGTAACATGATTTGCAATTTATTCAAAGATAAAGCCGCCGAAAAAAAAAACAACATACAAAGCTCATCAACGAAAATTACGTATTTTTTTAAATTCAAACTTTTTATTTTTAATTTTTACATTCAGTTAATGTCAACTTCAAAAGTGACTGTCTTCAATCGAAAAACAATCCACCACACTTCTAAGCCGCTTATTATTTGTACCTTTTTCAAGGTTCTATAATTTTCCTTCTTAAAATATTGCATAACCAAAGAGGATACCAAAAAAAACCTTATTAAAAGGAAAACATATACTCGCACTGCGGCGAAAATAAGTAATAAAAAAATGACAATGCCATCTCAGCTGAACACAATAAACATGAAGAAAATAAAAATTGCAGATCCTGTCGCTGTGGATGCTTTTTGACCTCATCATCCTTAAGTGGCCAGAAATGAGCCCCAAGAACCCGGTGTCACATTTCACATTTACACTCAAATATCATACCCATGCTGAGAATGTCTACTCTAATGATGGTGATGATGATGATGATGTCCTTCATCATTCCACGAGGGCGTAGCAGGCTACAATGATAAAAGCGGAAGCGCAATTCATACTGTGAGACTTTTTGTCTCCTCATATTTTTTCTACTCCCCGCCACACTAAAAATACTACAAAAGGGAAACAAATAAAAATCAAAGGATACAAAATTTTTATTGCCCAACTAGAGAAAAAGGGGGAAAATGAGAAAGGGAAAGCATTGCCGCACACAAAACTTTTTCTCTCATTTGCACATCCTTCTTTTAATGGCGCCTGTGGCGGTGGAAAGAAATGCAATGTTCAGACGTGCAGTAGGAAGTTGCCAATGAAAACAGGTGCTTCAGTTTGAGTCCTATTTTTGTGCGCTTGGTCCTTTTCAGTTCGTTTCCAATCGTCGAAATCTAAAAGGAATAAATGAAATATATTTACGTACAAGAAAACAACAACATAACGTTTTTTTTTTATAAATCCGCTATGTTTTGTGTAGCAGTTTGCAATAACTTAAGAGAGTCCTTCGGCGATCTCATTGAATAATCATCAACGCACAGATTTCGTTCGCAAAAATTAAATTTGCATTTTATTTCATAGTTTATTAACTTTGTGAGTTTGTGGATCTCTGTTGTGTATCTGGAAGTATATATTAAAACAGTTTTCATAAATGTAACTAAGAGACAAGCGAAGGTAATTAATAATGGAATAGCATACAAAAAAGCATGGGAAATGTGAATATTAAAATTTGGGATCAGTCTTAAATATTTATAGTAACATCGGATTCTCCAAGTCTAAAAAGGAAAAATTTAAATCGAAAATTCTTTCGCACGTAAATCTAGAATTCAAGTTGTTCATTTATTTTATATTCCTTCCAAATTTCACCTCCATGCTTCCAATTCAAATATGGACCAGCGTCACATGTCTTCAGCCTGCATTATATTCAAAATGTAATTTGGATCGAGGGACCGTAAAATGTAAAATTTATTCACTATGTATATAGTTAAAATCCAATTAAGTTGATTTATTCAATTTTGAATATGCTTTGCAAATCCGGAAAAAATATATAGCTCTACTTAAGGCAAGATTTTTATCTCTATGGAAACTTCTTTGCAACTCAAGTTTTTACAATTTTACTTAAGGTAAGCCAAAAAAATATTTGGAATTCCTGTATTCAATTCAATTCCTGTATTTATGCGTTGACATTATACGGTGGAAAAGATGTTGCAGGCAATTTTGCGGAGATTGATACCTCAATAATTGGCGCAGCTTTGATGGACTCCTTTCTTCAGGATTGAACAAAAAAGATTCCATTCACCTCGCATGGTTTCTTCTAACTATGTCTTGCAGATAAATTGGTACATACCTTAACCAAGTCATCGCCGCTACTTGTAAAAGTTCGGCAACTAAACCGTCCGCTCAAGTGTCTTATTTAGACTTAGGGCATTGCTATGTCCTCAGCATTGACTGCAATTCGACTATGATGTTTCCATTTCGAACTTCGTCGGCTTCGGTTTGAGGACTGCAACCCTGAGATAATTGTTTTATTTGTTGTAAGAATTTTCGAATATTATTCCTGTTTCTCAGTCTCTCAACACATGCTCTTTTATAGATGCTGCGATCTTGCATTAATGCATGCCTTATTTATCAATAGAAAAAAAGTATGTTTTATGCTTTTATTCGTGGTGACGACAGAGCTTTAAATATTGTGCGGGAGTTTCGTTTGTCAAAAGAATGGAAGTCTTGCAATCAGATTGGAATAAAGTTTTATTTTGTCTGTGGCCAAAATGTCCAACTTGTTACCAATATACCAATAAGACCAAGGACCCAAATAGTAACACAAAATAAATAGCGAGCACGATCGAAGATTCGGTCGCTAATCATAACTGCAACTGGATTGTTTTTGGAATCCAAATTTAACTTTCCCTTCCTCAGAAAACTTTTCATAAAAACTTGTGCTCCGCTGTCACTGAAACTGAACAAAAAAAAATTATACGAATTTGTCCGGAAACTTATGAACGGCAGTGTATATACTTATGCCTATTTTTGTGCCTGATTAGGTGGTTAAGAACTATTAATAAACATTAATTTTTTTAATTGAAGAAATGAAATTGTTCCTTTTTTGTCAGCTTTTTCTTCATAAAATTCAAACCACCCTATCAAATTTAACTTAAACCTTTTCAGTAATTCATTATGCATTTGCGCCTCGAACGAAACTAATTTGGATTCGATAGCTTGATTTGTTATTGAGTTAGGCTTGATGAAAAAATCCGCACAAACGTACGTACGTATACACACACACACTCCTAGAACCTCGAAAAGTGGAACTTCCTGATGCGAAGTCAACAAGAGCTATTGGGTAAGATTGAGCATTGACCCCGTCACATACATCTCTAATAAGACCAAAAGTGTCTCCTTAATGACTGCTATGAAGCTCTTGCAACGGTATGAATAATAAACCAATTTTTTCGACAAATTGAGGTACATTTGTAATGTGAAGATTCATTGGATGTATCCGCTGCAACCAAAGGTCTCTTGCGCTGGATTTGCAATGAGACTTTAAATAAACTTGTGGGTGCTAGATTCCATATATCCTCAAGCTTTGCTAACAATCAATCTATATAAATGAGAATTCCGACCTGTCGACCTGTCGTGATTTGAATATGGCTTCCATGATATAGTTACTTTGTTGTTAAATGCCTTGATTTATTAAACGCTCGGCACCTAAGATGATTTCTTAATATCATAGAATATTGTAGTGGTTCTTAATTTTATTTTGGCCTTGAAAAAAAATCAAATTTATCACAAGACACTTTTTTGGAATTCAAGGATAAACTTTCAGCTAATCGCTTACTGCGAACGGCTCGTGAGGTTTTCTCATACCAGTTATACACTTCGGAAGATAGTCTGTTATTATTTTTTGTTCAGCAGTAATAAGCACTTACCAATGTTCTTTCAGCCCAGACCGCGATTTGTGAAGCACTCTTTGAAGAAGTGCTTTCCAGGGAATTTCCTTCTTTCCTTATGCCAGGACCTTTATTGCCGCTTGGCTATCAGAGAATATGGTAATCGATAAGTCGGTTAGTTGTAGTCTTTCAGGGCGAGTGCCGCCTCGTATTTTGCAGCCACTTCGGCCGGAAACACGCTGCAGTCATCTTTGGTGACAGGGATTTTTCGAAGCGGTCATCAAAGACCCCTCCACTCGTCTTTGAGCCGTCGACGAAAAAGACGGTCTCCCCTTCTGCTATAATCGTTTATCCCTGCCAATGTTTTCGATCCGAAAATCGTTCATAAAAACTCTTCTCCGGGGCTAAACTCGGTGATAAGTAGTCTGTTTGTCTAATATTCTGTACGGCCGTCCTATCTTTTTAGGGCTTAAGTCCAACTCCATTTATAGTTGGACTCACTATCGCTGTAATGAGCTCGTCTGTCACTAGGATCCATAGGAGAGGCAAAATGGCTCCTACTTGGGGTGTCCTTAATACAGCATATATCACCTAGAGATGATCAGACTTGCTCGCAGCATCAGTTCGATCCAATCGTAGAGCTCTGTATCGACTCCTGCTTTAAAGAGACCCGACTGAATCGCGTCATTTGTTACGTTATTAAATGCATGTTGTGATTTGGAGAAGAAAAACTTTGGCCTTTCATATCCCTAACATATGTAGATGTCTATTAGACGTTCAAGTGTCTTCAGTAAGAAGGAAGAGAAGCTGATGAGTCTGTATTCGTTGGCAGTGGTGTTACTCGCGAATCTTTCTGAAACATAACCTTGCATTAGTCATCCTTTAAAAATGTGGCGGAGCTGAGGACCTGACATTGATTATTTACATATTGTCCGGTCCCTGAGTTTTATACGAATAGAACCAGTATCAGTAAGGAGGACTCCTTCATATTTCCTTGCTCACTATTTGTTGCTGCCTTACTTTCGAAGATGAGCTTATTCGTTCTTAATTATCTTATCACTCTACAATAACTTTGCACGTTGGATGAAGGATTTCCTTACAATCTATCCGCAATAGTCGGTTAGCGACCCAATCTCCAATGTAAGAATACAAATACCTCCTTGGTTTTAAAGTAGAATATGATTAGCCTTTCTCGTTTCCATCTCATGTTCATCTTGTCGCTGGAAGCATGTGCCTTTTCCAAAAATACTTCCCTCCCAAACTCTTATCCCGCGGGAGGTCGTTTTTTGTTTGCCATTAACGTTCTTACGATTTTTATCTATTTTTGGTTTTCGAAAAATAACATCCAAATGATCTTTCACTTTGACGTCAAAAGCCATAAACTCGAAAAACAAAATACACAAAAAAATAAAGATACATTCACAAATACATTCCATTCAAATTACATGTCGTTATGGCGTGATTAATATCTACTATATATTGTTTTTTTTTTTTGTGTGCTTAGAAATTGCCAATAAAACACACATCAAAGGTATCCTTATGACCCGCCATCAAACGTATGACATGTTTTATATTGTTACATAATGCTCAGTACAAGCCCTAGCTCCTAACCAATATTTTGTTTATTGAACATTTAACTGAGCGCAATACGATTTTCGCTCAGATTGTTTTTTCCGGTCTAGTTTCGCTTAGCACTTGTTTTTTCCGGTTGAAAACATGTGCGTAAGCTTCCCGCCTTTTTTTTTGCCCAAGCTCCAACTTCGTCTTCCTAAAAGACGAAGCTGGAGAATTGAGTGCAGTCTGTTTTTGGTCGTCCGTCAAACCCGCAGGTTCGTAATTAATAGCTTGTGAGGAATTTAAATAAGTGTTAATAAATAAGAACAATGAAAAAAGAAAATAAACCAACTTGAAAAATAAGAGAAAATAAGTGTTTTATTGTTAAACTATTAACACATAAAACTGGCGCAGTCGCAAAAGTTTCGGTGCGTGGAAAGCATTCTATTTATCGTGTTTTGGAAGCAAGACCACAAAAAAAAATTGTTTTCTCGCTGAAAAAAAAAACACAGAAAGCACGTGCAAAACAAGATAAAATCAATAGTGAAAAAAAGTCATAAAAGTTCTGTGAACGATACAGCAAATGTATACGAACCTAATGAACGTACTAAATTAACGTTACCTAAATTAAAAAGACAAAAAAAAATTGGAAAATAAAGAAGACAATTCTAGTTCTAGCAAGGGAAACTTAAACAAAAAAAATTCCACCACCTAATTGGAACGCTCCTTTCCGCACGTGGCAAATATTTGGAACTTTTCCTCTTCTTAAAAGTGTACAAAAAAAAGATTAAAAACAAAAAGTCTCTTCCGCTAAAAGGAAAACAGTGAAAAAAAACAATTACAGTCACATCAAAAACATTAATTACAATCTAAAGACTAAGTACATGCGTACACGTTAACATCGAGAGAGGTGCAAGAAGCCAGCGAAGCAGTTCATACCATCACTTAGTGAGTAATATTTTTATTTTATATTCCAAATATGGCGGTTGTAAACCCAACAGATACGTTTAAGTTAGTTTTAGATTTAATAAGTAAATTTCCAGAGTTCGATGGAAATAATACATTTTTAGTAGACTTCCTGGACAGGGTTGACCCTCTTGTTTCATCCGCTAACTCATTTGATGACTCAGCGCAAAAATTCTTACAGGCTATATTAAAGACAAAATTGTAGGAAGGGCAAGGTGTCAATTACAAAGATCATGTCGAATGAATATGACTTCCATATTGAGTATCTCAAGGGAAAAGAGAATTGTGTAGCGGACGGACTAAGCCGGTTTATCGATCAAATTCAAGATTCCGATTCCAAAAATAAGGACGAAGCTATTTTAGGAAAAAAAATTTAAAATGAGACAAATGTTGTTAAAGACTTTTTTGATTCTAACGGAGAAGTTAGTTTTGCAGAAATTTTTAACAACGAAGTGAATTCCTAAGCTGAACAAAACGGTACTAATGAAGATGTTATTACCGCAGATTCAGTGGCCCAGAAGAATAATGATGAAGTTATTTCAACTGGTGCGACCATCCATAGTGCGATGGAGGATGAATCACTCCATATTTTCATCACGGAAAAACCGATCAATCTTTTTAAAAACCAGGTTTACTTGTCCTACGGCACAAAAGAGAGGAAAGTATTAATGGTCGTCCATAAAAAAGATACAAAATCACATTAAAATTGATAAAAACAGAAGCAATTTACTTGACATAATGAAACAATTTCTTATTAGTAAGGGGCTCGGGTGCATCTTTTGCGATGATTTGTCATTATTTATCGATTTTCAGAATTTATACGTCAAATATTTTTCAAGCAATAAACATTTAAAAGTTTTACGATCAAATATCAGACTAAGAGACATTACTGACAAAAACGAAATGCTCACAATAATTAAAAATGAGCACTTGAAACTAAATCACAGAGGTATAAACGAGACTTTTTCCGAACTGAGAAAAACTTTTTTCTATCCGAACCTTCAAATAGAAATCCAAAAGCTTATCAATAATTGCGAAATCTGTAATCTGGCTAAACACGACCGTCACCCGAATAAAATACCCTTGCAGATTACAGAAACCGCCCAGAACATAAACGACATTCTTCACGTCGACATTTGGTTTCCCGAGCGAGGCAAAATGTATTTCACTACAATTGATAAGCTTTCTAAATATGCAACAATTCAACCTTTAAAAGATAGAAACTGGATAGCCATCCTTGCTGCAATCAAGCAAATGATTCAATTTTTAGGAAAACCAAAAAAAATTGTTTCTGACGGCGAAACCTGCATTTTGCATTCAGCTGTTGAACAGTTTTTAAAGGAAAACTGCATTGATTTCCACCAAACTACAGCGGCAATTAAAACCGGCAATGCCGACATTGAACGACTACATGGGACTTTGAACGAACACTTACGCATACTTAATGCCGCAAAAGACAGTTCCGACTTGGACGACAAGTTGTTCAAAGTAATATGCACTTATAACAACACTATACACTCCACAACTAATTTAAGACTGATTGATTTTATTTGCAAAAATATAAGTAGAGAAGAGATACAAAAATTAGGAGACATTTTTAAACATGAAAAGGAAATTAGAATAAACAAGGAAGGACCAAATCAATGTCCGGACCTGGTTCAAAACCGAACCGTCGTAAAAACTAGACCGAAATACAAAAAACTAACTAACTTTACCACGGAAGGAAACTATGTAATAGATAGATCAACAAAAAGGAATACAAAATACTATAGAAAACAACAAAAACGTAGATATAAATACCAGACCAGTTAAATTCAAACAGCATAACACCCTATATTCTCAGAAATTTTACTTCACTTGCGAAAAACACTTTACGTTTGATACATTTTGTCTCTTAAATCCTTCACAATTCTTAAAGTTTTTCCCATTTTACCTTAAAGTATAATTTGAGGTCCTTCTTCTATTTTCCATAAATTTTAAAACAAAAAAATTTCTTCCTTTCCTTTCCGTTGCTGACAAGTAGATTAAGTAGGCATTTAATTAGTAATGAGTAATGAATTAGAAATGAGTCAATGTGAAAAAAAAACAAACCCTGGCCAGGAAGAATAAAAATATCAAACTGTTCACTAATGTTAAGTTAATTATTTATTCAATTAAATTTAAGTTATATGAAATAGTAAATCACTTGCATATATGTTCAATAGATGTATAAATACTAGTTATGCTTAAGAATCAAAAAAAAAAAAAAACTTTCGTTTATATAAGTTGAAACTCAAAAGCAAACATAAATAAATGTCTTACCTTAATATTCGTTACCAAAAAAAAAAACGAAATATGAATTATATTATTACTAATTTAAAGTGAATATTTGTACATTAATTATTAAGTTTATTTCGCAAATTATAACAAAACTATCCAATTCAAAAAGAAAGAAAACCATGTTTGTAAAAATAACGAAATGCCAAGCTATCCATTATTCCAAATATGATTCAATAATTGAAATATTTTAATTTTTTTTCTATTAATTTTGTAAATAATGTTTTTGGGGACCAAAAACACTTGGGGGTGGAAATGTTACATAATGCTCAGTACAAGCCCTAGCTCCTAACCAATATTTTGTTTATTGAACATTTAACTGAGCGCAATACGATTTTCGCTCAGATTGTTTTTTCCGGTCTAGTTTCGCTTAGCACTTGTTTTTTCCGGTTGAAAACATGTGCGTAAGCTTCCCGCCTTTTTTTTTGCCCAAGCTCCAACTTCGTCTTCCTAAAAGACGAAGCTGGAGAATTGAGTGCAGTCTGTTTTTGGTCGTCCGTCAAACCCGCAGGTTCGTAATTAATAGCTTGTGAGGAATTTAAATAAGTGTTAATAAATAAGAACAATGAAAAAAGAAAATAAACCAACTTGAAAAATAAGAGAAAATAAGTGTTTTATTGTTAAACTATTAACACATAAAACTATATAAATAACATGCCCCAACCCTTCAAAATTTACCCATCTTAGGCATCTTTTGGAAAAAAAAGACAAGGAAAATTCAATTCAAGCAAAATACCATTAGCAGACGAAAATTACTCACAAATTACCCGCCACGTAAGTGTTTATGCAAATTTATCGCACGACATCGCGCATTTCTATTGCAATGACTGTTTGCTTAAGATGTCAGAAGGATGGCATGGGCCACACACATTTACGAGTACGAGTCCTTTTGGAAATGAAAACAAATAAAGACAAACGACTTATAGATGCTGGAGGAGATTTAAACTTTTGTATGCACATATAGCAACACCGCGGAGTAGTTAATTGGATGCTTAGATCAACGCTGCGTGTGAGTAATCAAATTAAATTGTAATATTTATAAATAATGTGTTTTGTTGAAACAACGCGACAAGGCTTGAGGGAATGCTTTGTCTTTTTTAATAAGTAATGTAAAGTGCGTGGGGGTTACGCTGGTGGTTTTCTATCAGGTTTATTTAGGGAGAGCGTCTAATTAGGCCAAGCCCAAGACCTTTCTTATGTATTTATGATTCAAACATCGTGGTGAATTTTATATTATTAATTGTAAAAAAAAACAAAACCATTTTCATAATACATCAAATATTTTGTTATGAGGAAAAGGTATCTACACACACGAGGCAGCGAGTCAAGTGAAACGATTTAATTCTCGACATATGGAGAGTAAATATCTTAACGAATTATCAAAGATTCAATGCGAAATACTGTAGGCCCTGTCTATAAGGATATTTTTAAAGACTTTTAAAGACTTTATTTTTTGACAAAATAAAAGAATCATTTTTACGTTATAATTAAGCTGTTTTGTTAAGAACATTTTTTCAAGCTTGTGGCCAATTGCTCTGGATCTAATCTATCACACCAATAACGCGCTTAACACTAGTTTCGATTTGTGGGAGATAAGAGAGAAAAAAAAAACAACTGTTCCTCTTGAGGTGAAGTAACAAAAAAGGCGTTTATTGGAGTAAACAACTTGCCTTTATAGACATTCTCACGCAAAAACCCTAGTGGAGATATTTCGGTAACATCAACCCATCATATGGCACGATATTTTACAGTGTCACCCACTACACACACAGAAGTCTATGACAACTATGACAACTATGATATGCAACTACAGTGGTGCACAAAAGTATGGGAAAGTAAATTTGAAATTAAATTGGTCTACAGCTCGGCCATCCTGATAGGTTAATCGACCCGATTACAATATTGTCTCCACTGAAGCAACCCAAATAATTAAACAATCAACTTAAGTAAATTCATTTTTAAAAGTTAAATTGAAGTAGTATAGTAACAAATAAATAAATCAAAAATTCAACAATGTATGCAATTAACAAATTCAAATATAGGGCATTATATTGCTTATCAAATATAGGTTATTATAATTCTTAACATCATATATGTATATAAGTTATAAAGTCAGTTCCGAGTTTATTTCATAGAAAATTAGGCTTGGGCATATGATTCGATTGCATAAAAGTATATCAAATAAAAAAATTATAAGATTTACGAATCAAATACCTCGGGACATCCTTCGGCTCTGTCAACGTCCTCCAGTTGTTGTTGTTGTTCGACATTGTATGGCCTCATATTGCTAGGCGATGAAATACCCTTGTATGGTAACCGGGTCAACTGCAGACCTTCAACATCCGCAATTAAATACCTGTCATTCGGTAAAACCTTTTTGACCTCGTATGGCCCTCGATATTTTGCAAGTAATTTTTTGTTAACCCCTGGTGTAGTACTGACATTTTTTATCATTACGTATTCGCCCTGTTGGTACGTTCTGGGTTTTTTATGGCGACTCTCGTAATAAATTTTGTTCTGTTCCTGAGCCCTTCTGATGTTATTATTCGCCTGACTTCTAATCTCTTGAAAGTTAGCCTGTTTATTTCCTAAAGCATTCACAAGAAATTCCCTAACTCGATCAGATACTGCACCTTTCTGATTTTGTCCGAACAAGAGAACACTTGGTGTGAATCCAGTGCTTCTATTAACAGTGTTGTTAACAGCGAATTCAACCTTAGCTAAATTCTTGTCCCAACAACTTGTTGTAGTTGCATCGCATTCTTTTGCCAACATAGGTATGAGCACACGATTCACACGTTCGACCTGCCCGTTCGACTGTGGTGAATGCGTAGCAATTTTTACATGTTTCACACCATTTTCTTGCAAGAAGTCTGCGAATTCATTTGAAGTGAAACATGTTCCACGGTCTGAAATAACCCTATTCGGTCTCGAATAATTTTCGAAGTAAGACTTTAGACATGCTACAGCTTCTTTGCTTGAAGTTGTTTTTACCGGATATAACTTAGTGAATTTCGTGAAACTGTCCACAATCAAAAAGATGTGTTTTTTCTTTGCTTGGGAATCAGGCAATGGACCGAGATGGTCAATGTGCAATGAGTCGAAAGGTAAGTCCCCTTTAGGAATGGAATGCAATGATCCCTCTACTTTACCAGATGCTGGCGAAAAGTAAATGCATTTCAAACAATTGTCGATATAAGCTTTAATCTTATGTTTCATTCTGGGGAACCAATAAGTTCCAGACAGGTGTTCGTAGCACTTGTCAACCCCCAAATGGCACATCGCTTCATGATGTGTTCGTATGACTTGGTCCTCCATGTTGGATGGGACATAAAAACGAACTTTATCCTTCCACTTGCGATATATTAAGCCATCAATCATTTCAAATTGTGAGCTTTCTGCTTTTTCTAGTTTCGAAGAGATCGATACGATTTTGGGATCTTGTCGCTGCGCTGCTGCTAACACAAATTCGAAAGTCTCATCGTCAACATGTAAAATATTGAACGATCGGCTCAAAGCATCGACATGTGTCATGCGTTCTCCCTTTCTGTGTTCCACTGCGTAGTCAAAACTCTGCAGTTCTAACGCCCACCGCGATATGCGTGCATTTAGCGTTTTCTTTTTCAATGTAAGAGTCAGGGCTTGACAATCAGTGACAATCTTAAAGGGTATTCCGATAAGATAAACTTTGAATCTCCTGAGTGCGTAAATAATTGATAGAGTTTCGAGCTCATAGCTGTGGTATTTACTTTCAGCCTCAGTTGCTCGTTTCGAAAAATAAAAAACCGGGTGAAATTTCCCATCTGCTTGCTTCTGGACTAGCACTGCTCCAAACCCTATGCTACTTGCATCGCAATGGAGCTCAGTGGTGCAATGAGGACTGTAAATAGCCAAAAGTGGAGATGCCATAAGCTTGTCCTTTAAAAGTTCAAAAGTTTCGATCTCTTTAAGACCAAATACAAAAGGTGCATTTCGCTTTAGCATATCATACAACGGTTTTGCGATATTGGCAAAGTTTCTTATGAATTTACGGAAGTAGGAGCAAAGTCCTAAAAAGCTATGCACATCCTTCACACAAGTTGGAGTTGGAAAACCCTTAATTGCATTGAGGTTAATATCGTTAGGCCGTATGCCATTTTGATTAATTTTATAACCCAGATAAATTATCTCTTGTTGTAAAAAAGTACATTTATCAAAACGGAGTCTTAGACCATTTTTAACAATTGTATCTATGACATTCGATAAGACGTCTAAATGTTCACTAACACTCTGCGTCGCGATAAGAATATCATCAAGGTATGTAATAATTTTACCTTCGGAAATTAAATTTTTGAAGACATGCTTCATGTACCTCTCAAACACAGAAGGCGCGTTTTTGAGACCAAACGGCATCCTTATAAACTCATATTGGCCCATTGGAGTAATGAACGATGTGTACTTCGTGGAATCATCGGACAGCTGAACGTGATAAAACCCATTTTTTAGATCTAATGACGTAAAATATCTTTTGTTTTTAAGACGATCGAGGTGGTCTTCGATCAATGGTAACGGATAATTATCTCGTACAGTGACCTTGTTGAGTTCGCGGAAGTCAACACAAAGTCGCAACTCCTTGTTCTTTTTGTGGACAAGTACAATCGGCGATACATACGGAGAACTGGATTCTCGAATAATCTGGTTTTTAATAAGGTCATCTATTATTTTCTGAAGCTCTATCTTATGGGTATACGGAAGTCTTCGCGGCGTACAGTGAAATGGGGTGTCTTTTGACAAAACTATTTGCATTTTGAAATCCGATTTAGGGGTGAATGAACTT
Organism: Orthonevra nobilis; assembly: GCA_963555765.1. Lineage (NCBI taxonomy): Eukaryota > Metazoa > Arthropoda > Insecta > Diptera > Syrphidae > Orthonevra > Orthonevra nobilis. The sequence continues at coordinate 98,109,196 of OY743224.1, read as the reverse complement.
TTATTTGCAAAATAAGCGGGCTTAACTATTTTATTCACTTTTTCTTTAATTAATTCACTTAATTCTGTATTTATGTTAATTTGAAACTCACCTTTATTCCCATCGACATCAACATTCATTATTTGTTGGAGGAATCCAATGTCTTCAACATCAACAATGCTGTTTTCGGTGCAACTATTGGACGTATCTTCACCGCCGTCGAATGTCTTCTGAGGATTTTGATTCTTCTCGATGTCTTGATGAATTTGAAGCGCCAAGCCAGACTTTCCGAAAAAATCTCGTCCTAAAATGACCGGATAATTCATAGAATAATTTTTCACAACTAATAAGACCAAATTTATTAATTTATTCTCAAATGCGATACATGTATCTATACTTCCCAATGTTTCGAGACGACTGCCATTGACTCCGTAATACGATCGTGTTGTTTCACCTAATGCTGACAGGAACACCGCTGGCAGAAACCTTTCCTGAACGAAGCTTATGGGGCTTCCTGAGTCCAGAAGAGCTAGAAGTGACGTTGAACTTCTTAAGAAGTCTGTTGTCCATCGGAATTCCAGGACCTTTTCGAAGTCATTGCATTTCTGCTTTACAGATGAGGTGGTGGTAGATCCATCCTCCAGAGCTTGACCTTTTATTGTATTCGAACAGTTTGACTCTTCGTTTTTGTTGCCCAATACCATCACTGGATCCTGGATTCCGCATGCTGTCGATATATGTCCTGGCTTGCCACATTTGAAACAGATAACATTCTTCTTTGGATATCTCCCACGTGATTCATTCGAACGGTTACTGGAAGTTGCTTCTGTTGTTTTAGGGTTATGTGTGACAGTGGCTCGCGTTTGATAACTAGACGTAGCAGCTGTTGTCTTCACCACTTTCCCCGCATTGCCATGATAGGAGTTTTGCCTTTGCTTCTGGTATTTTCTCAATGCAACTTTCAATTCCGCTAGATTGTCTGCGCTGTATAAAATGGTTTTGTTAAGTTCGGAGTCGGGTATTCCTTTGATTATGAACTGTGTTAAATCGCCTTCATTAACTTCGCTATGCGAAGCGATTTCTTGCATGTGCAACACATATTGTTGCAGGGTTTCATCCCGCCTTTTTTTCCTTTCACGGAGCTCACTGTACACATCTGATTTTGTCACAATTTTACGAAACTCACTTTTTAAAGCACTTTTAAGTTCAAGCCAACTTTTGGGACTAATTGTCCTAATATACAATCTCGCAGTGCCCGCAAGGAGTCTTTTGCAGTATATGTATTTGGCTCTTTCATCCAGATGTATAATTTCCGAGCATTCTTCAAACTGCTCGATCCACCTCTCTATTGAGAGATTATCATCCCCGCTGAATGGAGTGATCGAATCTTCAATGTCTTTAAAATTGCAAGCAGTAGTTGAACCTGCAGTAGAAACTGTACCTTCCTCCATTTGCAGTTCACGTAGCTGCTGTCTTAATTTAGCTATCTCCTTTTTCTTCTCTGTGATTCGTTTCAGCTTCGCCAACTCCTCATCCAAGCGTTCTTCCTCGTTATCATCGGAACTACTTTCGGCTTCAGATACAACATGGTAAGGTGCAATCGAATCATCTGTCTTACTTTCCCTATTCTTCGTGGAGGCATCGTGCATCAGCTTCCGAAGATCTTCTTCCAGCAATTCTCCTGCTGCTTCGTGCGCTCGAACTTTCAGCTCCGCCTTGGTGCCCGTAGTCTGCAACCTCAACATCCGTAAGACTTCCTTTAATTTTACAGCCGTTGCCGATTCAATAAAACTCGCCCACTCTTCGGACATTGCGTAGCTAATTATTACGGACTACACGCGGTACACTTGTTCAATTAAACGAAACTAGACTTTGAGAGCGATTGAAGTTAATTCGGTAAACTCACATGCACGCTATCCCACTTCTGAAAACTGTGGGAGATAAGAGAGAAAAAAAAAACAACTGTTCCTCTTGAGGTGAAGTAACAAAAAAGGCGTTTATTGGAGTAAACAACTTGCCTTTATAGACATTCTCACGCAAAAACCCTAGTGGAGATATTTCGGTAACATCAACCCATCATATGGCACGATATTTTACAGTGTCACCCACTACACACACAGAAGTCTATGACAACTATGACAACTATGATATGCAACTACAGTGGTGCACAAAAGTATGGGAAAGTAAATTTGAAATTAAATTGGTCTACAGATTGATCAATAAAAATCAGTAAGGGTTATGCAACAAGAGGAATCACTTCAGTGCACGCCATTTATGAACACATTATAGCTATGAATGTTTACATGTAAGTGAAGTTAAGAATGTGATAAAAAGTTAAAATTCACTACAAACACAATAAAATAAACCAAAAATGTTTCGTAATGTTCGTACGATTTCTAGCACAGGTTTATGAACTGAAAATTCAACTGTGCTCATTTTGAGATCAGAAGCTTAGGGCCCATTAACAACCATTTAAAGTAAATGCGACGCTATACATAGCCGATTGCGTGCTGGCTAAAAATGATAAGGATCAAGTTCAACACCACTTTCGAACAAAATTTGCCTGAGCCATGCAGCGTATTTTGAATTGTCCCTTATCAAATAAAGCTTTCGCATCTCAGACCGCAAAAATGCAAGAGGGATTTTGAAACAAACGCACACGACGCGGCAAGGTCAAGTTTTAGGATAAGCGGTCTCTTGTATTTTTGAAAATAAAACTGGCGCGACAATTTCAACGGCTTAAATAAATTCAATATTCGTGCATCTGTGGAGATTTGACGAAAGCTCAACACATAGTCTAAAACATTTGGCTCGAAAGACAACAAATTTTCTCTAAGAAACACTCATCTTGCCAGGTCTTCCCTGTGTCTAAGTCTAAGTAAGTTAGTAGAGAAGGTTTTAGTGATATTCTGAGCAAAAATAATTCTTGGTATAAACATATATACGGTCCTGTATACGAGGATGGATGGAGAGTGGAGCAGGAGGAATCAGTCACCTCTCTAGATAAGAGTGTCTTCTAATCTTAGCCACCAGATAAATGAAAAATAAGAAGACCGAATCCGCGACGCAAGAATGAAGCCTGGAGCCGTGACGAATGAAAAGCATATTCAGCTCAGGCTCAAATCCGCTTAATAAATTAGTGAAATCACATCGAGGATCAACGGAATTGAAATTGGTTTTCTTCATTTAGAGGATGTGTGATACCGTCTAGCATTTTCAACGACTTTCGCTGGCATTTGATTAAAAAATTCAAGTTTAAAACGATTAAAACGACGTAACAACGTTATTTAAAGGATTCTGAGCTCAATAATTTTATATTTATCTCTTTTTTTATCTATAATAAACTAAAAAAAGGAATGACCCCTCCAATTAGGAAGATTTGTTGGTAAGTTCCTGTTTTGTGACATTCTTGTACGTAAGATATGTCGACTAGATGTTCGTTGAATATAACATGGTTTTTCTTCTTTTTTTTCTTACACAATGAGTAAGTTGGCTTCGGTGGATTTCGGGGAATACTTGCATGTACCATTTACTTCCATTTTTTATTTTCTAGCAAGTAGTTTTTTAATTTTTTAGGGATGTGAATAAGCTTTCTTCAAACGCGAACCGAATCCATTTTTGAATAATACATAGATAATGGCCATCCGTCTTAAAGATACTTTTATTTCAACCTAATGTTTAAAATCTACAAGCAATTTAAAATGCCTCTGATTGTAGCAAAAAACTCCAAGAATATCACAAGAATTAAAAAGTACTCAAGGGATGCGACCTTCGTATATTCGTTAAAAATAACAAAGTAAGCGAAACACCATTTTTGGTGCTTTATTCTTAAGCCTCTCTAGGGACTTCGACCCCTTCTAGTTCCACTAGATGCCTTTACCCGGAGAATAATCAAGCTCGTGTATACGTTCAGTTCGGTATAATTCTTTGACTTTGAGTCCATAAAACGCGTTGTTAGCTAGAAAAAGAAAGGCACAAACATAAGTGTGGCCATTTCATTTCTGCCATATTTGTAACAACGTCGCCGTTACGAGAAAGTTTTACGAAGCTCATAATTTAATGGCATCGCGATTAATTTTATGTGCAAAAGTTTCAGTGCATGTCGTCGTCATTTAACTTCACCAGGCACAGGAGCAACTGAGGAACATGACGTTGGTCTGTCTAGCTGAATAAAACCGATCCTAAATTGAGACACAGGAAATGGTTACTCATGGAGGATAAAGGCAGAAAAAATTATTCTTATCTTGTCTTGGGTCACAAAATTTTCCATACAGCAATTTGGGGAGAGATTATTATTCAGTTTTTGTTTCTTAATTTTTTTTTCTCTCCCTCGTGATGGGCTTCGCCCAACAGGACTAGACAATACAAACTTTGCGGCAGTATTGCTTGCACTTGCCGTTTATGCTTCGCGACGGTGTTCATGGTTTGAATGCGAAATAAACCTGGAATGGTTTTCGAGATTTGGATATTTAAGGATGATATGTTTTAGTTCCCAAAGAGTTTTTTTTTCTTGCCAGAAAACGTATATTAAGTGTTGCTTTCTGAACAATAAATATGTATGGACATGTAAATGATACTAAATTTTTTATATGTTTTAAATTTATTCAAGCTGAAGCTGTATGATGGGTCCTATTTTCTTCTGCATGTCTATTTATGATCTAGCAAAATTTTACAAACATGTTTTCTTTAAGTTTTCAAGCCGGCGACGCTCAAGTAACTTGACATCATCATCAAGCCTTATTTAGGTACTTTCCTAATATATAAAATTAAAAAAAAACACTAATCTACTGAACTTTGATATTATTCATATCCAACAACAAGTCACTTGCCTGCTGTTTTCCTTCCCTGTGGGGTATAACTGTGGTAGTTAAGCCCGTACCAGTTCCCTCAAATCTAGGCTTAGAACTATTTAACCTTTAATGGTTCTATTAAAAGCCGTATAGAAGTAGCCGTAAATGGTTTATTAAGCCATTTAAATGCATCAATTTAAACGGTTATCCGAATTATACACTTTAAGAGACTAAGTCTCAAAAGGATTTTTCTCCTCGTATACAACTGAAATAAATAATTGAAATAAATTCCTTCGATTCTTCCCAAAAAAGCTCCGGTCTCAAATTCATTTGAATTCCTCTCTTTTCCTCTGTTCACCTAATTTGCATCTCAATACCCAACCAAGCATATGCATACTTTTATGTGTAACGCAACGCTTCTTTCACTTGGCCATGACAGAGTTGCTTTTGGAAATGAAAGGAGACCTAAACGATAAAGGAAACTCGAACATTGCCAATGATTTGACAAATTGTTGGCTCTCGTCATACTTGGTTGAATAAACGTTTCAAGTAGGAATGACACATGACCTCAGAGAGAAAACATTTCTGTGCAACGATAACCAATGCTTTTTTTGGCTGGCATCAAGCAACTCAAGCGTTTGACCAATCGTTCGAGTATGTGTTTAGAAAAGGATACTTCACTGGTGTGGAAATTGAAAATACGTGCCGTTTGTTATATAATTGAACTTGGACACTTAATTGAAAATCAATGAAACCCTTGCTTTGGTCTGGTGGTCCTGAAATCCGCACGAAGAATCAATTACTCTATGCAATAGGATGCTTCAAGGTACTTTAAACACAATTCTTCAATGGAAATGGATTTAAGTGCTGTATTTATACTTGTACATACCTGCTCTTTATTTTTGGCCATTTCAAATTGTTCAATTTTAAAGCAGACATTTTTGATCAAATATTGTGTGCCACATGCATTTATCGGCGAGTAGTACTGCGATTGCGAATGGATTATATATCTCCAAATACAAATATAGAACTGCGAGCCTTACTTCAATTTGGTGGTGCTATGTTAGTGGTGGTAATGAGCTCAGACACAATACGAGAGGTTATCCCGAGAATGAGCTTCGTAGATGACGTTTTAGTCTTTCCAAAGAAACTGTAACTGTCAGCTAATTGAGAAAACTTAACAACGATAATGGCATTTTTTGAACCCTTCAAACTAGCCCCGAAGTTGTTGCTGTTACGAAGTGTGGCAAAAAAAGCTCTATCAAAAAAGCTGGCAATTCGAAAAATACACGACAATCAACATTCGGTACACAACGAGCGTTTTGTTAACTTTTGTTCTCTGTGATCTAAAAACTGCTTTGGAATCCTAGGAAACGTGTAAACTGTTGGAAGCTTCACCAGATGACTCAAAACTAAAAGTATATAAGATATGCATGGTGCTGAAATCTACATAATGTATAAATAAACCAACTTTGTTTTTAAAAACAATTCAAAGCTAACCATATTTTTAAGATGAACACTTCGTTCTGTATCAATAGTAAAACTTCAACCAGCACAGGATGAAAACGAAAAATCTTTTTTTATAAAATTATTCAATAGATTTACCTCTGATCAGTTCCCCAAAGAGCCTTTTGTTTGAGATTATTGGATTCAGATCAGTCGGCATCGAACAACATAAAACCAATAATTTCTGAAAAATAGTCTCTCCAGACTTCGGCTGTCGTAAAACCTCATTATGTTCAAAACAAAAGAATTGTCCCTCATTTGCTTTATTGAAATGGCCACAGGCTTTTACGACCACCAAGAGGAATCACACTCATCAACGAAAATAAACTTCCAGAGTTACAAAATCATCCACTATCAAAGTCCTCCGTCGCATCCCCTATATTCATTGTCTGTGCCCTTTCAGTTTCAATGATGACCAACAAATTTTATTGTCATCTTTACGACATTTTGATTGACACAACTTTAAAGAAGGAAACAGTAGAAAGCCATAAACTCAGTCACCGTAAGGTACAGTGCCAGATAGCATCGAACCTGTATCCCAAAATTCCCCAAAACCATTCACACCCACTAACAGCAATTAAAATCTACAAAATGTATAACAACTTCAAAGACATTCACGTCCAACTGGAGGTTTGGTTGTGCCTAGAGGCACCATCACAACTATGCCGAGATACAGATTTAATTAAAATTGAGAAACAAGCAGTTCCTGCGATTGTGGTTTCCGTTTTCCGCGAACCTTAAATATCAGTAAGGCAATAAAATCAACTTTACTGCTTTCCGGGTCGACTCATGCTCTTAAGCAGGAGTCAATCTAAAAAGTTATGACGACACACTTGCACAGTGAGGGCAGCGACACTGTAAATGCAACTTTAATTGTCAGTTTAATCCTTGCTCGTCGGTACATATAATAACTAACCAAAGGATAAATCAGTGTAGAGGTTTCCCTTATCCGTCTTCAACTGTTACCATCATCATCATCATCAGTCGGACCGCATTGTCAAAAGTTTACCCATATACATTTTGCGGTATAGCTACGTGGAAAAAAATTTGTAGCTTTGGGTCGCAGAGGAAACGGTGTTGTTTTTATTTTTCAAGTTTTTCGGTTCGTTTTTGTTAGAAAAGGGCAACCACTGAACTGCGAGAATTTCAAATTAGTCGAAAATTCTGTTTTACAACTGTTATCGATGCCATACGCCACAAAAAAACAAAAACACAAATTCGAAAAGAGAAACTTCCAAACGGATCTCCTGCGAGTCCTTTACATCGACAAAACAAAAATTCAGAACAGAAAAATGGTTACCCAAATGCACCCCTTGCGATACATTTGAATGAATTTTGTTGGTCGTTTGCTTAAGCAACCAGTACATCGAGCATCATCGGTCCTGAGACTGGCAGCAAAATCTTCTGAAAAGGTGATTTTTTTTTATATCACGAACGACCCAACACGGAGGATATCCTTGTGCAGCTATGCGAACACAAAACGCAAGTTGAAAGTTTTAAACAAAAAAAAAAAAAGGTGATAACAAGAAGCTGAGCAACGGGTCGTATCGTATAGCATGGTTAAAGGTATCCTCGAAGGACAAACTTCTTTTATCGCCCTCCCCGGTGAATAGATGCTTGGATTCTTTATATCTTTATGCTCAACTTAATAAGAGCCATGCGATATCAGCTTGATAGCCATTTAGATGGCGTCATACAAATAGGTGCTTTATATATGTATGTATATCTGAAGTGCTGAGGGCAACTTAATGCGATGAAGGAGGATATGACGCGCGATATCCTGACCAATGTGAACCCGCTGTCCCATTAAATTGAATTATGTTGACTACTGGTTATTGTGGGTCCGTGCAGAGCAAGAATCTCCTGTGAAGTTGTTTTCGAAGAAAATTTCTTTGAAATCCATCCTTTCGAAGGAGTTCATTGTGGGAGAAACATTTTGGCTACGAGTAGTATGCAGTTATTTACGACATTTGTTTACTGTTTTTGCTGTCAAGGATATTTTTGTAACCATAATGGTGTCTACTCGTTGAGCGATGAGTATTTAGACTTGAATCAGTTAAGACATTATCAGAACGTCTTTGAATACTTGAAATTCAGTTTGTATGTAAAACTCGATTCAAGATAACTGTAGTAGTATCCTTTAAGCTGTTCCTCATGCTGAAGTTGAGCTAATATGATGATGAGTTTGAACTATATAAAAAATATATTAGCCCATGGCACCTACACGGTTCGTGTACATTTTCCCTAAAAATATGGGTTAAGTGATGTGTATCATCGATTTCAATAGAGCCAAAAACACAGAATGCCTTGTTTAAAGGAATTGATTACTTTCTTGGTAATCGACACAAATTTTCCATCACATATCTAGGTGTCGAATGACCACGACCCTAACCAATAAATAATGCACTCAATTTAGTATAATAATTTATGCAAAGACAGTATAGATTTCAAGATTCCACGACTCGGAGCGTTGATGTGGTGGCATTCGGAATCTTCATGCTAAATTCGTATTGCTCTACGGACCGTTCTCAATTGCATTTTTTACCCAAAGAATTAGAGATTGGCAAAATTAAGGCTTCGTCTGATTTCTGCACTGTGCCTTTACGAACTCCTCGACAACATCGTATGCATGTCTGTCTGGACAGTTCACTAATAAATCGTTTCTCTGATGTTGTTAAAGCTTTAATTGATACCTTCAAGAATAACGTTAAGAAATGCTGAGTAAATGATTCAAAAAAAGTAATAGATCAGGCGATAAAGGAAACACTAATATATATTTGAAATTTATTAAAAAAAGAAAAAAGATTAACGTTCTAGCATAACGCGTTTACCAGTGCGATGACGTCGCAGATACTGCGCAACAACAGCCGTTACTGATGGCATTGCAGCTGTAACGAGAGAAAAGACGTTAAAAGTAAACAAAATTTCAGTTTAGGGGTTAGGAATACCCCTATTTTATATGGATCGGAAATACCTAGTTTGGGAGAGCATTCCACGTTCGTGTTTTATTGCTGTCCCTATACAGACCTGTACAATCGTGGAAAGTGTTACCGTCATAAAAAACCTTGAAAAATTAAATGGCAGGAGACGTTACGTCAGTGTTAAAGCGATTCTATCTTTGAAACCTTTGTATATGGTAGCCAGATCAGATGAGGGCAAGTATAACTTAAATTGCTTCAGGAAACCTGGACATTTCGCAGTATTTTTGACGACATCCGTTTTGTGCGACACTTTCCGAGCACGAAAAGATTTTCAGCTGTGGATGTCCTAGTACTATTTGTGGATAATGGCTGAGGGTTTATATGTCGTTTAAAAACAACAAACAGAATTTGTAGGCATTTAAATCAACTTTGTTATAAGAGCACCATCTAAGAATTAATCTCAATTAACTTTACTGTGTATGTTGACTTTAAAGATGGTTAACAGAAAGATAGATAGAAGCTAGACCCTGGCCTCAATAAAGCTATTGCGCCACCAATTTATTTTTATTATTTGATAGGAAGATACGAGTCACAACAATTGAAGCACAACAGTAACCACTCAATTATTCGAGAAGATATAATATATTTGACAGAATTGAAATGCAGATTGGATAGGAATTTATTCAAGTAATTCCAATACACACTTTTGGTGAGGCTAAAATAACCCCAAATCACAGAAACATCAAGTACAATCATTAAAATGTTGCTTTCCTGGCAATTATGATTGTAGAATCGTTTTTTGTGCCTTTTTATATAAATATAAATATTTAGAAATTAAGTAACTTTTCTAAAACATCAATTCCCTATTGATTAAGCGATTCCAACAAAGCAGCTATTTTCAAAGTCCTCCCTCGTGGTGTGCACAAAATTATGATTTATTTGTCAGCTGGTGGCGAGGAAAGTGTGATTTATGATATTTTATTTTCGCTGGTATTAAGTGAATCAATAAATCCAAACAAGCGATTGTTATTGTTGTTTTTGAACAGCTTTAGCTGGTGATTTAGAAAAACAAATTTAAGAGGTATGAGGACTAACCACAAAGATACTTTTTTTTGTAACCACGGTGCCAATATTATTATTTATCTTTATTTATGGATTTCGTTTTGATTGTTAATGATAAACACAATTGTTGCAGAATGGCATTTTTAAATGCACACTACTCATTTAATTATTTGAAGGAATACATTAAGAACTCATATTGTTAATAAAGCTTAAGGACATTCAGTTAGATCTACCTTAGGGTACGGTGATGAATTCAATAATATTGTACAATAACCAAAGTCAAACAGATAAACTGCAATAGTAGCAAGAGGATAGAGTCATAGGGTAACAAAATTAATGAAACACCCAAACACATATCTTTCGGAATAGGAATTTTTAAATCAATTGTTAAAATATTGTCACTGAATCCATCGCAGTTTTCTTTTTAACTGTCATCTCGACTCTAATCGTTGATTTTAGTGCTTGGCTTTTATTTTCATGAATTCAATCGATATTGATAATTGAAATATTATTATATTAGCATAGAGATCTTGAGCCAATGCTATTGAGTTTCTTCCATCCGAAGAGTGTTCACTCGACCAATTTACACTCCTTATTCAAATGTGACATGACTTATTTTAGCAACATTCAATCGCTTATTGTTACCTGAGCATTCGGTAATAAAAAAGTAATTGGAAAACTGACATCGACGTTTACGATTTATGTAAAAGTTCTTCTTGTCCGTCATTTATTTTTATTTAAAGTTCAACACTGCCGCAGGAATTTGAAAATCATATTTTGTGCAAATAGTAATGTACGCAGTTCCTGTTTCGGCGGCTGAATTCTTACCAACTCATAGCTTTTTAAATTAAAATTGATTTTCCCGGATAAACTTGTAACTGGACCAGCGAACAATGCATCACGTTACAAGTTTATCGGCCTCCTGAAGAGTTTACATGCCCATTTATCACCCGCGCCGTAAGACGAGCCCGGGCAAAATCAAATTTTATTTGCCTTATTAATAAATGGAATTTCATGAAAATAGTTTTGACCTTAATTTAAAAAAAAATCCTTACGTCCATCCAGTTGCTTGATAAAATGGATCTCTATATACAGAGCATTAATTTTATACGAGGACTTTTTTGATCCTGTTTCAGTAGAAACATATTTTGATATTCACCAACATTTTTACTTTTCTACGCAGAGAAAGCCAGCAGGTCTTTCTTTATGGTTTCCCATCCCGAGTATTCGTTGAATGAACGCGGCATAGCGGCATGGCTTTCAATTGAATCAGTTGATAAATTGTTTTAATAATAGTTTTCGATTCTGGTAGTTATTATTTACCGTTAGGATCAAATTAACGACACCAGCACTAGATTGGTCGACCAACGATAGCATCAACTTCTCAAAAAAACAAAAACTGGCACTCTCTAGTAAATCAAATAATGATGAATAAAATACTGCGAATTAAGTGAATGTAAATAAGTAGCTATCGAATTCTCCGTTCCAATTCGGACTTCAACGATGAAGCAATAGATACCAAAATGTGCGAAATGCATTTTAAGGGTAGTAAAAATCCATTTAAAGCGGCCAATAATGAAAAAAGAGAAACAAACAAACAAACGTTGTAATCTTCGTACAATTATTATAAGCTGTTACCAATTGTATTTTCAATAAAATCTTTACAGATGGAATTCCATCCGAGATTTCCGATATATCCCCGATTCCCAACACGGTAATACATTTTTAATGTATAATTTTTCTTAACAAAGTAACCCACTGTCCTTTAATTACTCTTTCTGTGAAAAACGATTCTCCTTCAGAATCCTTTTCAATAAACCGACCATACGAATTCGTCGTTCATTCGCCTTACTCGCATAAACAACATTCTTATATTTAACATTCTTCAGTCGATCCAAATAAATGCGCAACACTTCTAAGATCACTCCAACTTTTTTATGTCCAATGCGACCCCACATATTCCCGCTTACGCCTTAAATGACCAACATAAAGGACACCATATAAAAAAAAGAAGGAACACAGTAAATATTCTCAACAAAAGCATCGACATAAAACATGCTTTTCGTTGTACTCTCCTGCAGCATAGTGTGTACCGTATCCTGACGACTTACAACCATCCATCGGCTTTATGAACGACCAACCGAGGTAGTTACTGCTGCTGATGACCAAAATGAATGTGCCACACTTTGATTGCCCCCCAAAACATGACCTAGGTATCCAGTGAAGTGGTCATGTCCATTGAGTGGCTTTCAAGCGACAACGAACCGCTCAAGTAGTGCTCGCATTTTATCCTGAATAAAGGATCCAAAACCGGTAGAAGGAGAAAGGAAAGCGTATAACTAATAAAAATCCGATTATACTACGACGACACTGATGGAGTTTTGATGGTGACTAATATGTCGTTACTCAGACTATGGTTGGTTGGACATGCTTTATGGTATTGACCGGGCGGCACTGAATGTTGAATGTACTCACTGTGGTATTAATAATAAAGCCTGAGTCAAACGGAACCATTATTTGCTTTAGTAAGGTGGTCGATGTTGGTTTTTCTGTAACCTAACTCTAGTTCGTTTGTGCTAAAAGTGGTTGGTCGGGATTTAATTGGTTATAGGGCTTTATGATAGTATGTAAGAGTAGTTTGAAATATTAAACATTGTATTCCAAGCAAATTGATCGTGCCTGGACAAAGTATTTTTAAAATAATTAGAAATTAAATGTCTATTTATTCTTTTAGCGTTCTGTACCCAAAGGGTCCCAATTTAATCCTTTTACTCCGCTGTCCATCCGTTTGTCACAGGATTGTATCTTCTGACACTTCTGACACAAATAATATGGTTATCCATATTATATCTCCCATACAAAAAACATGTTGTATATAAATCGCCTTAATTTCAAACTTCAAAAAGCTGTACGAAATTTAAAATTAAAATTAAAAAAAAAAAAAATTAAAAATACGTTGTGTTAAATATTGAAGGACGGAACTTAAAACTGTGTGTGTGTATTCGACTCCCTTTTCCCCTTTTTAAGTTCCCATCAGGAAGTTCTTGTAATCGGTCCGATTTTCGAAATTCAAAATTTTTACATTTCTCCACGTTTGGCGGTCCCAGTAGTCGGATTCCATAATTTTTAGAAAGATGTCTGTGTGTGTGTGCGTACGTACGTATGTACGTACGTTTGTGCGGATTCTTTAGTACAGCCTAACTCGAGAACAAATCAAGCTATCGAACCCAAATTGGTTTCATTCGAAGCGTGATCACCTGAAAAGCTTTTGGTGAAATTTCACAGGGTGGTTTGAATTTTATGACGAAAAAACTGTCAAAAAAAGGGACATTTTCACTTCTTCAATTAAAACCAATTTAGTTTTCCAATAAAAAAAGTTCAAAATTAATTTAATTTATAGTTTATAGCTACCTTATCAGGAAAAAAAATATGCATAAATATATACACTGCCCTTCATAAGTTTCCGGACAAATTCATATAAAATTTTTTTTTGTTCAATTTGAATGCCAAAAATTTCATCAATATTAAAAGACTAAAACAGTATTTAGTTGAGGCCATTTCATACATTGATGTCCCCTTTTCTCTATTTCTCTGTTCCAAATTTCCACGGAAGTTCTTTAAAAATTGTTTCAGAAATGTGAATCCTGTAAGTCTTCTCCATTTTTCAAGACTCAGAGTGACGTCTGCAATACTGACACATGAAAACATCCTTAGAAAATTCCGGAGCCACCAGTTTTTTTTTGTTCAAAACCTGCTCGGCTGTAGCTTGACGCTTTTTTATAGTTATAATATATTAGCAAAAAGAAGCTCGTGGCGCAAATTACATGAGGCAATTGAGTTTAAAGCAAAAGCATCGAGAGAAACCTAAATGACAAAGTTAAAACAAATGGATAAAACTGCATTACTCGCATATTAAAAAGTTTTGCTAGGAAGATCAAAACATTCAAAGATTAAGTTTGTTTTCCATTGTTATGGTTTCTTATCATGAACCAAAGCTTAGAGGCCTTTCCAGTAAATGACACTTGGAAAAAAAATTTCTCGAAATCCGCCTGGAAACAGCTGTCGAAATCTCCAAAGAAAACTGGACTATATGTGCTACTCTTAAAGTCATCTATTTACCGGAAAGAATTAGATCCTATGCTGAACATTTCCCCAGCACGGATGGAAGAGATGGTGGAAATCTTTCGACTGAATCTATGTACTTTTGAACTTAATCGACATAAAGTAATCACGATTTAATATTCCAAGCACAATAAGTGCATCGTCGTAGGTAGTAGAAATATTTTCTAAAATACATTGAACAAGGAGTTGACATAAGCGGTCTTTCACAATGATAATTTGTAAGTGGCGCTTCAATGATAGCTCAGCTCAATTTTTACTTGTCTTCATATTATTTCTTAATTCTGGCTGTCTAACGGGTTAAAATTGGTGAAGATGAAAAATAATTTCAACTTTCAATGTAAAAGTTGTCGTAATATAACTCCAAATTTGACACATCTTATCTTAACGTAGAGTTCTATGCTCTTTGAGCGATGCCTGTGTGCCACTATGTGCCTACAGAAGACTGGCTAAGAAGTTGGACATTTTGGTCACAGACAAAACAATTTCAAAAACAATCTGATTTTACAATTTGCATTCTTTTGGCAAACAAAACACCCGCACAAAGCAAAAACACTATGGTCACTAGGAAAATAAGCATTACATGGAATTCAGAAACTACCCTCTTTTGTTTTCTATTGAACAAAACAGTAAATTCAATCGGCCATTAGTTGGAACAAACGGGTTATAAAGTGCTCTAATTGGCTGTTTTAATCTCGTGCACATTTATGAAAAAGCATGAAAAGCTCGTGATCGAGGATGTTGAGAGATTAAGTAACACGAAAGGGGTTCGAAAATTCTACCATTGAGGTCAAACGAAGAATACCCGTGGCTAAGAAAGCAATTTTGTAAAGCCCTTTGCATTTTTCTAGGTAATGATTGATGTTTTCACAACCCAAATGGAATTTGATGGTGGCGGCAAATAAAATAGCACCTACATTTTTTTTTTATCTTGAGATGGAAAGTTCATGATATGGGCAATTATCGATAATTTTCTGAACCGCTTATTTTTATGCAGTATTAAGGGTAATTTTTTAAATGATTGCCTATTATAAGCCTAACCCGTGAAATGGCAGCTTGGAGTTCCATTGTAGCACCCCGACAGATAAGGTGAGAAGTCACATCTTGGGAATGTGAACATAGCAGTGAGCGTATGGATGCAACGGCTTAAGAAAACCCCTAAGACCGCAAGTTGAAATTTTGGAAATTTGAGTAACCGCAGATATGAGCTAGAAGATTTTATCATAAGAAGGCACTAGAAAACCAGACACTTTACATTACTTTTTTCTATTTCGAAATAGAAGAGGGTAAGAACGGATTCGGTATTATTCATGCGACAAAGCTTCTTGGCATTCCAAAGCTGTTGTGCTAGAAAAATATGCTTAGAAATTTTAAAAATTTCATCAAGAACATCGTCAAAAAAGATGTTAGTGGGAATTTGAACCAAGTTGAAGATCTCTTATTTGCACACACATACCATACCAGCCATGCCTCTCGTACTAAATACCATGCTCGTAAACACAACCAATGTATGAAGAGCCTGGATCGGAAGTAAGAGTAAATATATGTTTTTCTAATAAAACAGTTGGTATTTTCAAAATGACTTAACATGATTCCAAATGGGCTAGTCACCCTCTCCTTTATTTGAATTGGGCTGGTTAACGCAAAGTATTCCTTAAATCTTTTGATTTTCTTATTCGACCAAGCTTATGAATAAACCTCGTATAGTGCGAAGCATCTTTATCTCAGGACGTCAATTTTCTTTCATATTACCTCCACATTGTCCTTTATAGTGAAGCGCGTATAAGCGTTGGGCGTGTTGCTTTTCTTTCAGTGGTAATTTAAGTTTACTTTTTCATTCGTCTACTGCTTAAACGATGATGAATAAGTGGTTCTGGATCTTTGCGTTCAATTGAATGTCTGGAAAGGCCGGGGTGAATCCAAGAATCCAAGGTTACTAGGCACAGGACTTCGGTCTAGTGATGAGAAGAAGATATTAATTTCGCGTATGAAAAGTAAGAAACAAGTTTTGTGGAATTTCCGAACAGTACTTATTTTTGTTTCGCTAAATCTTCCATGATACTTCAATGATTTCTCGAAGTATCCCAACTGATCTGCACTCGCTGCTATGTTGCAAAATTGAATTATTGAACTCTTTACTTTAAAGATATAGCCACCAGCAACGTTTTGGATTCATAAATGTTTAAATAGCTCTTCAAATGAATGAAAAAAGGAATTCAAGGTCCAAATGGATATGTTAGAATCTCATTCGAAAATTCCAAAAGCCACATTGTTTAAAAAATGAATTGTTGAAAAGTACTTAAGGCTGACGTATTTTCAGAAAAACAAAACTAAGAACACAGGTCTTTAGACTAGAACACTATGTTTCTGGCTCGTAGTCGAAATCATTACGAACTTATTAAAAAAATATATAAGATTTTTCTAAACTTTTTCCAAAGAATCGTTTATAATGTCAACCGTCAATAAAAAACACCTGTTTTGAAAATATATTGATATAATATGCTCTTATTTCAAAAAAGAATAAGAGAAAGAAAAGTTGCTAACAACATATGACTTTGTTCACTATTTTGTTACTCTCTATCGAATTGTTTTCCAATTCCAACGTCAAATAACTTCCAATCAAATTTAAAATGGGAGCGGGTCGTTATTTTTTTTTTTCTTTTGATAAGTCTTCACTTACACAATTCTTTGAAACCCTTGCTTTATGATAAGAATTCTGTATTCCGTATTTAAGAATTCTATTTTTTTTTTCAAAATTCTCGACTCTCATCACGTAACTCTCAAGCGATATTCGTCAAAACGATTTCATTGCACGCTCTTGTGAAGCGTTATGTGAAGCAAGTTAAATTGCCTCACAACGATATCGTGCATACAATACTACAGGTTGCTAGATTCGTGATGCAAAAGTATCGACGGGACGATATTGTCAGATGACTATCGTTATACATGATTAGAGCCCTGGAAATACATAATTCTGTGAATTAATACAAAAGTTCTGTATTCAATTCGTTGCAATTTCAGTAATTACGCATAAAATGAGTGATTTTGAATTTGTTCATTGAATAATGTGTAAGTGAGAATATCGTTGTCAATAATGTGTCCCAATTTTCAAGGGCAATTGCAGTTTTATTTTCCTTTTAAATTCTATCACTTATTCTCTAAATAATTTTCGAAAAAAAACTCATTTGGATTATAGACACAATTTATTGAAATTGAAACATTTTGAAAAAACTGAATTTTGAAATACAGAATTTTGGTCCATTCACAGTTAGGGTCCCAACTCAATGAAAGAAGTAGGAAGTATTTCTCTATGTATAGCAAAGTTACTCAATCGATTGAATGTGCAAGTTTTTTCAAACTTGGTTACAATGTTGCATTGCTATACAAACTTTCATTTGAGTGAATTTGAGGACTATTTGAACTTTCTGCATATCAAAAATAACAACGGGATTTCAATAAGTTCATCACGTTTATTCCAATCAACTGCTTACTGTAAGGACTTTTGCAGCTCGCTTATCGTTACCCTAGTGACACGAGATGATAATTAAATTTTAACGATCTTGGACGGAGTATTGAGTTTTATTTAAATATAATTCTTTCTACTATTTTGTCAAAAATTTTAATTCTTAGTCATTTTAAAAACACTAAGCTTTACAGAAGTGTTGATAAACATTTGGAAAAATTAAAAATATGAAAAAAGAATTACAGTGTTGTATGGCATAACGATGGCTTAATCTTTCAATTATTATCCAAAAAAGCAAAAAGTAAAAGGATACTTCTCTTTCGTAAACCATAACTACGGTGAGGCGCTTTACTCTTATCATTTCTCCTTCAACCATGATTCTAGTCTTCTTAGCGCTGCCCAGTTAAGATCTGTTCGCATAGTTAAGAGCTTAAGTTATTTCATGAGGACCACAAAAACCTGGGGCAGTTGCAACTCGCTTACACAACCAGACCGGAAACCAGCAGTTTGGTATGCTTAATATTTCTGTAAGACCACAGTGAGTTTTGTTGGGTTTCTTATTTAAGTAATGCACAGAATTACGCAATTGTTATAAGGTTATTTTTTTTTAACCCACCTTAAGGGTCTAGAACTTAGCATATAAAAGAATCTTATATAACAATAACAAAAATCTAAAAACCCTTAATTTCATATTCATCGTTCCTTATAAAGCAACAAATCCATGTTATGATAAAAACGTCAAGGAAAACCCAAGTCCTTTTGTTTTCCAAACACTCTCTCACTAATAAATCCTTCTATCATAGGTAAAGAATAATCCTCAAAAATTTCGGATAACAAATGAGTACACATGAAGAATTTCAAGTGTGCTTTTATTTAAAAAAAAAAAATCAAATCCCTTTTCAAGGAACGAAAACTATTCTCCTCTATGTATTGTGTGAGTTTCAGATAAACCCTCTCATTCGTATTTGAATCGAAAAATAAAGAACAGAAAATACCGGACACATTGGAGTATTTTCAGGAGACATCTCTCCTTTTTTTCTGGAGCCCCCATTGTAGCTATGTCATAAATTATCTCAATTCAGGTGTCTAGTAAATAATAACAGGAAATTAATATCTTTTTATTGCATCCAGTTGGCTAATTTATTTTCTGGCCAACGTGAAAGTGACATATCCTTTTACATTTACTCTAACCACTGGACTCGTATGCCTCCTGGAAGATGATCATTTTTCATCAGCAAACACTTCGGACAGCTTAAAGTACGTATGGTATGTAGATGTAAAATACAAAACAGGTAAGAGAGGAGGCGGGAAAACAAAAGCTGGTCAAAAGAAGTTATGAGTTAAATTTTTCAAATATTGTTGGACGGAAAAAATACGTCCTATGGTTCCAGCTCGTCAAGAAGGTCATCGGAAGAGTTTCAACGTAAATATGAATGTGAGAGTGTTGATGGCTCAGTGGTCAGTCAGTAGTTGGCGGACTATGCGTTTGAAATACGGGGTTTAAATCCGGAAAAATTACCTGGAATTTATAGATTTTCACAGCCCTATCTCTGCTTTGTGATTTATAATCCTTCGTTAAGTATTACTTCCTGCCCGCCTGTCAATAATGGATCGGAAACGTCCGTATGCACGTTTACAATTACAATTTTTTAATTTTTTAAATTGTAATCGAGCCTCAACAAACAAAAACGAATTATGTGTTTGTGCTGAGTTACTGACTTACGAATTTAAATCTCAGTGGTTCATTTAAAAATCAATCGTTCTTACGCGAAAGAGTATATATGTCAAAGTTACCTTGAAATTGATGACCACTTGGCTTTGAATAAATTGTCAAAGTTTTGCATAGGATTGCGCAAATAAGAATTGTAGTTTTAGATGTCGATCGCTTTATACTAGTCCATTTGCAGGCTCGAGACCATCGACATCCTTTGAGTTTAAGCACAGTGACATATTTCAGCAAACGTAGATATGGCAAGTCTTAATCAAGCAAACTGGCAAATTTAACTCAAACTTCCGCTAAGTTTCGAATTCGCTTACTTGTCAGATTTGGTTCTCTTGTTTCCTTATGGGCCGAAGCTGCATCCCTCGTTCCTTTTCAATCTTTTTCTCAACCAATTGCGATTGTTCATCACAGGGTTTCTTTATTATTCTAGAATTCTTCTTATCATAAAACATTAGTGATATATATCTTTGCTATTTATTAGATATAATTTTTTAGATATAAGATATAAGATTCTAACCTGTCTTTTCTATCTACAAGGACTAGGATGGTCGTGTACATTTCTAAGGGCCAGGTTTTCAGTGTGAGATCAAACAAGTTTTAGGATTAAAATCGAGTTAACCTTAAGTTTTCTCAGATTTAACCCAACAAATTTGGTGATTTGGTGTGCTAACTCTGGATAAAATTAACAGATGATTTCCAAAGATACCAAAATAGAAAGCGTAGAGATTGATTTCCTTAATTTTTATGTGAAAATATTATTGAAGTTTAAAAGAAAATGAATATATTTTCGCTATGATCAGATTCTAATTTTGCGTCATTTAACCTTTTTTTATTAAACAGAAATTTCTGAGTAGTCTGAATTAATATATATTGCTATAGTTTTTTGACAACTTCATCGCTTAATCATGATAGATAGAGTCAGAATTAATCCTGCACTGAAAGGCGGTTTCATTAGTTAACACTAGATTAATTTTAATCCAGAGTTAGTAACCTCTTGTTTTACTCAGAGTTAACTCAGCACTGAATATAAAGGGTGATTTTTTAAAAGCTATAAGAAAGTTTTTCAACAAAAAAACACATAAAATTCAGAAAAATGCATGAAATCTTTATTTGAATCGATAGTACGGTCCATATAATTTAATGTTTGAAGATTATTTCATTCAAATGTTGACCTTGACTGCGATTCAAACCATCCATCCGCTTAGTCCAATTTTGGCATACTCTTTCCAAGATTTCGGCCGGTATCTCACGAATAAATACTACAATGTTGTCTTCCAATGCGTCAATTGAAGCGGGCTTGTCTGTATAGTCATGAGCTTTAACATAGCCCCACAAAAAAAAGTCTAAAGGCGTTAAATCGCACGGTCTAGGCGGCCAATTGCCAGGTCCCGAACGTGAAATAAAATGTTCACTGAACTCGCCTCTCAATAAGTCCTTTGTTGCGCGTGCTGTATGGCATGTGGCACCGTCTTGTTGAAACCACATGTCATGCAAGTCAAGCTTTTGCATTTTGGGCAAAAAAAAGTTGGATATCATCTCACGGTAGCGCTCACCATTCACAGTTACGTTACGATTCGCATCATCTTTGAAGAAGTACGGTCCAATGATGCCACCAGCCCATAAACCGCACCAAACTGTGACTTTTTCTGGATGCTTCTGGCTGATATTCACTTCAAAATCGACAATTCTGCTTATTTATGTACCCATTGAGCCAAAAATGAGCTTCGTCGCTGAACACAATTTTTCGGTAAAAAAGTGGATCTTCGGCCAACTTTCCAAGAGCCCATTCACCAAAAATTTTACGTTGCGGTAGGTCGTTCAGCTTCAATTCTTACACCAACTGTATTTTGAGAGGCATCACACCTAAATCCTTCCGCAAAATTTTCCACGTTGTTAAGTAACATAGGCCCAATTGCTGCGAACTGCGACGAATCGATAATTGATGGTCATCATTAACACTGGCCGATGCAGCTGCGATATTTTCTTCAGTTCGCACTCTACGTAAGCGTGTTGGTGGTTTAATGTCCAACAATGTAAATTCGGTGCGAAATTTAGTCACAATATCCCGAATAGCCGCTTCAGTGGGTCGATTAAACTGACCATAAAATGGAAGAAGCGCGCGATGAACTTTCTTAACAGAGCACGCATTGTGATAATAAAATTCAATAATTTGCAAGCGTTGTTCGTTTGTAAGATGATTCATGGTTAAATTATAGACCAAACTGAAGATGTTTGACAGTGAAACAAAACACGAAACGTGCGTTAGCTGTTTAAACCAGTGTTGCAAAAAAGATAATAGCTAAAAAATCACCCTTTAATTAGCAAGTTGTATGTCTTTTATAAATCGTATATTATTTTGAAAATCTCCTTCATGACTTTGAAGCAGTCCCAGCACTCCAAGTGCCTTAATCTATAAAAAAAACTGCACTCATAACTCAACCATGAGTGGATGATGGATAAATGTTTCATTCGAAAAAAAAACCAAAAAACTATAACAAACAATCGTGTAGCAATTTGTTTAAAAGCCAATCTTTTTTTTTTCGTAAACTGTTATCATTCCATTAGTTCATTTCGTAGGCATAAGTTAATTAATTCACTTCAATTCTGATGAATTCAGGGAGTGCTCATTGTTCGCCTGCCGCATGGAATTTAAACGATTTCGCACACCAGTCTCTTCCGCAGACAATGCTTGCTCTGTTCCTGGATAAAATCAGTTGAATCAGTGTCCTGATTAATTGGACTTTTTAATTGGCTTAGATTAGGGTTCGACATCGTCTGGTATGTTTTGTAAGCACCATACTCGGTTCATACCAATTTTTAAGCAATCACCTACCGGCGAAATAAAACAACAGGGACAACAATAAATTGGGTTTTGTTTTGTCAAGGGTTTTTGATTAAATGCAAAAATTTGTATAATTTTAATTACATTTTTATTGGTGTAATGCTAACAAGGTGGGCTCCAACTCGAGGGGATGCTCATCTTGATCAGACGCAATTCGACTGATATTTTCCGAGCGCATAATAAATTTTCAATTTCAACCAAGGAATTCACTGAACAAAATTTGATTAAACTCCAGTGTCATGCGAATAACGCGGTTGTTGTTGTTTTCTTTTTTTTGTAATTTGACGACAGAAAATTCTTGAATTGAGTGGTTGGAAGGTGGTGGGAGCGAAACGAATTCTAATCACAGTTGTTGTATACCCGCGAGAATTCCCTTTGATTTGTTGAAAATTTTAATCTCATTTTAGAGTGAATATTTAATGGACGCTTGTTCCGGGTAGAATTTTTGATTGAGGAATTTTTTTTACAGCTCAGTGGGATACACGAACATATCTTGCCAAGTATGTATTTAATTCACTTTTGGATGGATAATGAATGAACTGATTTTGTTTTGGATTACATAGATCAAAGGTCTCTCGTATTCAGATTCTTAAAAAGAATTAAGCATTTAGAGCTTTATAATTCATATCTCGGAATCTTGCGTTCAAATGTTAAGTTAAGAAGTCTTTACTGGCAAATTTGATTTTTCTAGGTTTGATACAACGACCGGGTGACAAAGTTGGCGAAGCGCCTACTTTCCGATTGGATTAATTGAAAGGTCTTAGGTGCGAATTCAAGCTTAAGTCTTGAACATTTATGTATCTGGTTTTCGAATCTGGTCAAGCCACAATTTGCCATTGGGATCAAATTAATAGCACTATCACTGGAGAAGTCGAAAGTAGTCTGACTAAATGGATGGACCCCGTTTTAGTTGTCTTTGTATCGGCTTGTCATGATGGAATTTTAAGTTCGTGTCTTCAGAATTATGGCTATAGACGATGATGCATGTCAACTTGCAGAGCATAACACTGACAGCTAAACCAACTTTTCAAAAGCACACAAAAACTGCCTTTTCTAGTTTATGAAGAAATAAAATATTTTGCATTTAGTGAATGCACATTATTTGGCAACCACTTTGAAAGAACTTTCTTATCCTTTGCATTTTTCTGTCGCCGTCGTGCGAAAAGTGAACCTTGTGCTTTTCAAAAATCTCATTCGGATTTTTCCTTTAAACTTGGTGAAAGTTTACACTGCTGATGATATCAAAATCAAAATTATACAAATCAGAGATGCGGTGGCGTTTAGCAATTTTCTTGTTTCGTGATCACAACTTTCATTTCTGTCCTCTGATAAATGTTTGTCTGTGTAATTTAAGCTTCAATTATTCTGCATGTCCTTAGTTTAAAAGGTTTTCAAACATAAAACAGTCCTTTCACCTTTTTTTATTCTTCGCACGATCCATTCGTAAGATAATCATTAATTAGAATATCCTGTGCCTGTATCAGTATATGTTGCATTTGTCTTTCCGTTGCTTATATCTTAGTCCATTAAGTGACCTTAAAAAAAAAATTGTCCAATCATTCATCGAACTTATATTAATGTCGTCTTTTATAGTTTTCCATTTAAAGACTTAATTCCTCGTTTAAATGCTTCATTCATTTATTTGTATTTTAATACTAAAATTTATTTTAAATCGAACACCAATAATAACAAACCCTGTCGATATTAAAATACTTCAATATTTTCATTCGTTCCACGGTGCAGCAAAGTGTATTCCAGTTGGCCATAAATCGATAATATTTCCAAAGAATAACCGCAGCAGCCGTTAAAGAATTTCTTCTGGATGCTGATGATTTTCTGGTCGCTGAACAAATGCCAACAATATTTTGTGCAACACCATCTTGATGCAATAAAAAAGCGCACTCTTTTCATTTAAATAGGGTTTTATTGAATTATTTAATGATCCATGAAAATCATTTATTATTTTTTTCATACGCTCCAACCAACCTCCCTTTGACACAGTTTATAAGCACCTTCTTTATTATTCATTCTCAAAGGAGACTCGTGGAGGCATTAAAGAGCAAACCGAGTGAACAACCTGGGGCACATCATCAAATATGCTTTTAGAGCGCACTGTAGGGATGCTAAAAAAAAATATGACAAATTGATTGATTGTTTCCTAGAGAGTCAACAATCCGCCAGACTGCATTTAAGATTTAATGTGATTTTGGAACTTGCTTTTGGCAAAGTAATAAATGTACTTATTCCTTTGAAGGTGGTGTACCATAGTCTTGAATTGATTTTATTTCACAATTCGAAGTGTTAAATTAAAAGTAAAAAGAGGATAAAGCTGCGAAATTGTGCATCTTTTTTCTTATTTTTGATATATACATATTTATAAATAGCTTATTCTAGATGCAACATAAGCAAAAGGGTGCATATTAAAAGTGTGAAAAGACAACCCGGGTAAAATTTGCAATCGGCCAAATGACGTCGAACCTTAGGCACCCAAGTCAGTCAAGATGATTATTACTACCAAAAGTTCTACTTAGAAAAAGAATGTTCATATGTACGTGCTTTTAAGGACAGTCTAGATTTCCCTGGACATGCTCCTACAAATAGATTTCTAATAGCGAAAATATTGAGGTTTGAAATGCAAGTCTAAGATTCAAGCTCTTGTCTTAGAACAACTTTAACGAACATTGAATGGTACAAACAAGCAAGCGAGGTTAATGGAAATCTATCGTGTGAACATGCTGTCTCCTAAAAAACGTTCAGATGATTAAGACTTGAGAAATAATCTTTCCACATCCACAGAACCTTTGAGGATTTTTTCGAAGCTATACGAAATATCGACCCACCTCTGTAAATTCCATACATCTGTAGTTGCCATCACAATGATAGTCCAGATCTTGTGGTCACATTGCTGTAATTTCGACCATTCTGTTTGAAGTTTCTTTAATATAAGAATGAAAAAAAATAACATTGCTAAGTTGGCAAGTTGTAAACTAGAAGAAGCCTTTGAAGATACATCAAGTCGTTGTCATGTATCACAGAATAGGAGACGATCCTAATAATTCACAAATAATTTAACTAAACACAAATGTTCCAATTCTTCCCTTATCTTGCTAAGT
Organism: Orthonevra nobilis; assembly: GCA_963555765.1. Taxonomy (NCBI): domain Eukaryota; kingdom Metazoa; phylum Arthropoda; class Insecta; order Diptera; family Syrphidae; genus Orthonevra; species Orthonevra nobilis. The sequence continues at coordinate 98,083,678 of OY743224.1, read as the reverse complement.
GGTCTTAAACCATGACTAAAATAAAAAAATAATGATATTAGCAATGAAGTTTATTTAAATAACGAATACAAATAGTAAACAAGCTTCACATAAACTAACTACGGCGCTACAGATCTCTCAGTGATCCGCGCGTAGATACCAAAGATTTTTACATTAAATAAAATACTTTACTGTCTGGTGGCTTTGGACATCCAGTATAAGCCGATTCATTTGCTTGTGGAAAAAAACAATAAAGTAATAAAATGAAAGTAAAAACTCAAATATACACATAAATGCAAGGAGATGGAATAAAAGATTCTAGTTAACTTATTTATGGTCGTATTCTCAAGCGGTACTACCATAAATCAGATGGCGCTAAATTGGCAACATTAAATAATTTTTAAATTTTTATTTCAACAACAATTTGAAATATTTGCTTCAAGTTGATAGAAAATATACCAGTCGTATTTTGTTGCTTTTGATATCGGCAATTTAGCCCCTCTGTCAAGCAGGCATAATTGGAACTTCCTTCCGCCACTCAAATCAAATGCTCATAAGAAAAACTTCTTCAACGTTGTCCAAATGCCACAATTTAACTTTATCCTACAATAAACCACTGACAAGTTATAACCACAGGGTTTGGTCCATCCGATTTATCAACCTCAACCGGAACGCAACGATTTATTGCCTTTCAAAAAGTATACCGCCTCGGTCATTATCATCCTCGCTACATAAATTTACTCGGGAAAAACATTTTTCATTGAATTACTTTCATCCCCTAATTAAATTACAATCTTCCATTAAAATTCACCCAATAAATTGTGACAGTTCGCATGACAGATACAAAAGTTATGCAAAAATTAAAAACAGAAATACGACACAAAATTTCCAACTCACAGCACAGATGGACGAATAATTTAACCATTATATATCAATTAGTTGCCGAGTTATTCGTCAGAGAGTCCTTAATTATTTTGTTTCGCTCCACGTAAAATACGGACAAAATATATGATTTTAAAACTCCCTGAAAATCCAGAGCTCTTACATGCATGCGGAAAAATTTCAACAGTCGCCATTGAAAACAAAATCCGAATTCGCTACAAGGATTTTATTTATTGTACCAAAAATTAATTATAAAACTGTTTTCAAATTTAATGTGTGGCTGTAGTGAAAGTCATTACGCGGAATATTCAGCGCAACCATTGTGACTAATAATAAACGAAATATATAAATAAAAAAAAAACACTTTTTTGCTTATTTAAATCAGTTCAAGCGATTCGATTTTTTTTTCAAAATTTCAATTATATTTTACAAATGTGGTTGATGAAATCGAGCGAATTAAATTTGTTAACCAATTGGGCAACCATTGTTATACTTTACACATATATCTTTTTTCCAGTAACAAAAAATGTAATGGACAGTTTTTGGTGGAAAAAGTATTTAATTACTATTAGTTAATATTAATTTGCACAATACTTGGTTTGTAATCCTTTTCACGGGAATTAATTATTTCATTCGTCACAATTAGTAAGTAGTAAATGAATGTTGAATATACATACAGATATTTTTTGATAATTAGCGAGAAAGTCATATTTAAATATGATTAATATGCTTCAGCAATTCATGATTATGAGAGTAATTAAGGCAACACTATTTATTATCCTGATATTTTTTTTAAATAAAAATCCGCATCTTTTTAATATTCATAATGATCTGATGACAAATACAATGCCAATTGTCTATTGGAACTCATTTAATTCGAAACTCAACGTTGTTCATTAAATGACAATTTTATGACATTCAGTGTTATCTGAAGCTATGAACAATGAGGAATCAATTTTTCGGATTATTTTGGCAACCAATTCAACATTTCATCTTTAATGAATGTTAGTTAGTTGATTAAACATCACTAAAAATAGCTTCTTTTGTAGATTTTTTTGTTACAACTCCTCTTCTTAGAGTATATTATATTTATGATATTCGAGCGAATTTACTGGATGGGTAGCTGCATAGCTGAATTTAAAATATGATCTGAAAGGAATTTGTAATCCTTCGTCATCCAGGTTTACCTTAACTTAGTCTTATCCAACCATGTAGAGGCATACAACAGGAGCTTCTAAGTGACATCTACTAAAACCAATCAACAAGCCATTTGGCAACCGATAAAATTGCAGAAAATTGCAGATGCACATTCAATCAAGCTAGGCATTGTAAACGAGGGATGTTACACAGTAAATGTGCCAGGTTAGGAGATAGTCCAAAAAAAATGAAAGTCAAAATCAAATAAAATTTTAAGTTATTTACAAAAGACTTTTCGAACAACAAAAATGGTCTGATATGAATTTTAGCAAACGAAACAAGGTTCTGTTCCTCAAAAGGAAAAACGGAACCATTATACTTTAGGATCACTTTGTTGTCCGTCTGTCTGTTGCCGCCTTTTTCTCAGAACCTCGTGTAGGGATCAAGTTGAAATTATTACCAAAATCGTATGACTGTTTTTGCCGCATTTTTGACACTCATTACCTATGGGTTTATGGCTTTGTTTTATTTGTACTTACATCAAAAAAATGTTTTCTTAAATCGCAACTCAATTTTGCTCCAAAAAGAAGACTGCATGTGAAATCCAAAATAAAAAAAATGTGAAGTTGATTACATATAGTATATTGATACTTGCAAGCGATTAAAAACCTAGTGGGTAGAACTATTTACATACCTACTCGCACTTGGCCGGTTTTCATTTATTATGTATTTTTCTACAAGTTTGTCTCCTTGTTGATAGATAAAAATTCACTATGCTTTTGGTGTATTAAGAGTTAACAACCCATCGCTTAGCATATTATTAAAAAAAAACAACATAAGAAAGAGAACCCCAAAATGAATTCATTTCTGGTATCCTCTCGGTTCAGGTGTATGTTAAACTTTTCCTATCGTCAGAATTCTAAATAAAACCTTAATAAAGTCACAGAAAAATGATGTTGGAATCTGAAGTACATCACTTAAGTAGATGCGGCAGCATATGGCCGTATGTTAATGTGAACAGAATGGAAATTTAATTAAGCTTTGGGTTAGTACTGTCGTACATATGGACGAGTACGTTCCGTTTGCATTAAGTTGAAGTAGGAACAAAATTTTGCATAATAATATCGAAGTGAATTGGCTTGTCAAGTGAAATATTTGCATTTCGTTTTTTTTTTCGTTATGTCACATTTATGCACACTTGTAAGATTGAGGAAATGATATTAGGAGGAGGCCATTAACATTTGTTGTAGTATATATTTATTTTTTTTTTTAAATTTAACGTTGACTGCAGAAATAAGAGAGGAAAAATAATAATTTAAACAACGGTATTTCCTTAAAGTGCTTAAATCTAGAGCAAAAATGTTTTTGGTTTCAGATTTTGGTTGAATAGCTTTTTTACTGAATTTGCAAGCCTATTAGATGTGAGAATAAAACATATGATTTTGATACTCCTGAACGAATTCCTTACGATAACGCCAATAAATTTACGACGGATATTCCCTTAATTATAATTTCTGAACATATTCCAAACAACTCTACTTTTCAATAGTCAATAATATGCTAATTTTAAATTGAATTAAATAATTTTTTTTGGCGCAAAACTCAGCCTTCGAGCTCTCAGATATAAACTTAGTTAAAGCTGTGCTCCTTAAAAGTTCAAAAAAACTCACTGATTTCAATAGCTTACAAAAAAAGGCAAGCGAGGATAGAAGCTACCAGAAAGGGATATAAATTAAGAATTTTTTTCATACTGCTCATCAATAAAAAAATATATTATTATGATATTTTTTTTCACTTCCCATTACGAAGTTCTTGTAATCGGTCAGATTTTCGGAATTCAAAATTTTTACAAATATCTCCACGATCGAGGTCCCACCAGTCGGATTCCTTTGTTTAAAGAAAGATGTATAGTATGTTTATGTGTGTACGTACGTAAGATTGTGTGGATTCTTCCGTACAGTCTAACTCGAGAAAAAATCAAGCTATCGAATCCAAATTGGTTTTATTCTTAACTTGTGTGCATAAAGATCACCGGAAAAGCTTTTTACTTTGTGGTTTAAATTTTATGACGAAAAAAGTGCCAAAAAAGGGACAGTTTCACGTCTTCCATTAAAATCAATTTTGGTTTCCAATAAAAAAAATGCAAGATCAATTAAATCTTATCAGATACAAAAATATGTATAAATATATACACTGCCGTTTTTTTTTTTTGTTTAATGTTACTGCCACAAGCTTCATCAACATTATATTTATTTGGCCAATTGACTAAACTAAGTTAGTCATAAACTGACACATGAAAACATCCTTAGAAAATAATGGAAGCACCTGCTGTGCTGCAGCTTGACGAATTTTTGTCTTTAAACTTTTTTAGCAAAAAGAACCTCATTGGGCCACTAACATCAGACAATCGATTTCCTGGGGAAAGCATCAAGAGAAAGCTTAACACATGGATAAAATTGCATTATTCGTTTCTTAAAAAGCGTTGAAAGAAAGATTATAAGATCCGAACATTAAGTTTGTTTTCCACAATTTTGGTTTGTTATCATGAACCAAAGTCTAAAGGTCTTTTCAGAAAATGACATAGATAACTCGACTGAATGTATCCTCTTAAAACCATCTATTTAGCAGGAAGAAAAGGATACTATGATGAACAGATCCCAACTAGGAAGGAAAGAAGTGGTGGAAATCTCCCAACTGAAAGTATGTACTTTTGAACCCTTGCTAAAAGGACAAAAAGGTTATCACGCTTAAAATTCCGAGAAATGGTAAATAACTTTCAAAGAAAAGCAATCTAACAAATTTGATGAAATTGCATCGTACCAGGACGTAGAAATAATTTAGAAAATGCATGGGGCAAGGAATTGATATAAGTGGTCTTTCACAATGAATCTATGTATCGAAACAAGAATTCAAATTCTGCAAACATTTTCTGAGGAGGGCAAAGTTTGCAGAAAAATCGCAAAGTTCAACCGAATCAGACAATTTATAATTCCAAAAACAATCCAGTTCCATTTTTGATTGGCGACCGATTGCTGAAATTGGAAAACAACTACCAAAAGCGGAAACAAATTCAAATTTCCAATCTAAAAAAAAAAAAAAGTCCCGCGTCAACTTGAGAGCGCAGTGAAGGAGAAGATTCCACAACCAACTGTACGGTACGAATTGTACAGCGACATCGCCTTTGCCAAAAGGACAAAATTCTAATGCCACGCGACTCTGTAGCACCACCTCACGTTTGTTCTTAAATAATTAATGGAAAAAAATCTACAAACTAACTTTTTAGTTGAAAAGTTACTTTATCAAAAAAAAAATCCAAATTGTTGTCATGGTCACTTGCAATAATACATTCGTTAATATGTAACTACCAATATGTTGAACAATCTTTTAATGACAAATACGCAGATCGTATTTTATATGATTCAAAAATTCGAAAACAAATATACTATATTCCTAAGGGGCAGCTTAGAACATATGTATCTTATTTTTTTGTTTGAAATGCATTTGTTTACGGAATGAAAGATGTTTTCATAACCCAAAGTGAAGTTGATGGTGGGGGCAAATCAAATAGAGCCTTAATTTGTTTTTTGTTTATCTTTAGATGGGATGTTCATGGTATGGGCAGGTCTACTCGCACCCAAACCATTTTCTTCCCCATTGTTCTTATCTTGTCATCCTTAATTCGGATCAAGGCTGTTTCCTTTAAAGGAATTCTGACCAACAAAAACTCCTCTTTTGTAGGAAAAATAACATCAGCAATGATTACTTTGTAGTTCCCTTGTAGTTCGTGGATCCGTATGGCAAATGCCTCAATTCATCATTCATCCCCAAACCTTAAAATATGGTGAATGCTTAGCAGTGGAAAGCGTGCATTCATGAGAATATTAAGAATATTATGATAACATAGATTTACTATATATGAAAATATGACTCTATTCTAACTGCTCTGTGCTAGCAGAAGTGAATACATGTTTCTTAATTTTTTTTTTTTGTAGTGTCTACGACTTAATAGACCGATTTCATTTACCCGGCGTTGAACACTCTGCGTGCTTTTGTTAACATATGTGCGTACCTCTTTCAATCCTTTTCTCAACTCGCTGATAGTTGTGTCGTTATTTTGGATCTTCCGCTCACGTGTTGCCTCTCCGAGCTAGCGCTATTATGCCCTTCAATCAGGGAGCAACTAGACATCAATTTTTTTTAACACTAAATTTTCACCTTAATTTTTGTAAAGCTATTGCAAATAACGCGATGTCATGACAAACCCGAAAGTACATCGCTGGCCTGAAATATTTCTCGTTCTAAGATTTTTGAATAAATCAAAATTCCAACAGAAAGTAAGTCTCTTCTAATCCCCGTGTTGAGTGGCAGTGAGACAACCACCGCTGGTGCCATTCATCACTTCTGTTCTACCACACTGCAAAGCAACCGCGGAAATATGTACATATAAATTTGCGTCAATTCGATGAGCAGTCCTCAACATGAAGTTGAAGCAAGTCCGAAGGGAAAACAGAGCGACCGATGGAATCATCATAATCATTATTAATGCCCGACTCTGTGTGATTTATCAAAGCGGCTTTGCTTTTTTTTACGAAGCTGTTCACCTACAAAATTATTGCGTTCCTAAGAAAATCGGATGCGAAATTACCGCTGTATAATTTGTAGATTAAGCGAAACAAGCGTGAAATTAGAGAAGTTTTCAATCGCATTTGCCGTAAGGGATTTGAGTCTAGAAATGTACTATTGACATATTGAAATGAACCCAATTGAAGTTTCGAATGAAATTGAAAAGTTTATATATAAGTACATAAAAAGCCACCAAGGGTGCTATTTATCATATCATATTCTATTCTTGTGTAAATCTTTCCGCTGTCGCTAAGCATGCTTTAAATAATGCTGATTAAATTGTTCATTGTCTTTTGTTATTTAACCCTCCTTAAATATAAACTTAATATATACGCAAAGGAAAGAACCTTTTTTCTTTGGAACCGCATTAAATGCAATTACTGATGGCTAAGAATGGCATTGCCCAGGAACCTTGAAGTCCTCGTTGTGCTGGGCGATAGATATTTATGTTTATTTGGTTTCAAATAACATGTTCTTGTCACACGATTTACATTATTCCGATATTATGATTAAAGTAATTTAAAATTTTCACATATTTGATGCTTGAATTGTTTTGACATGAAATTAATTTTCAAAATTAAACCCAATTATGACAAAAAAATAAAAACGAATAAATAAATAAAAAAGGAAATTATAACAAAAAAAAAAGAAATAAAGTTCGGAATCGGCCATTGACTGTAGGTCCAACAACCATTTGCCTGAAAAATTTAACTTTAATTTGAAAGGTCAAGACTATTTTTTTAGTTGTCTAAATAATGAGAACGTTTAACAAAGAGCTCAACTCAAGCCGATTTGTCCACTTAAAAAGTTTTGAGATTCCCTTTCTCGAGATATTTTCGCGGGCTATACTATATATGATATAAACCCGCCGAGTTTGCGTTTAAAGAAATTTAAACTTTTTATAAGCATTTCCAATCTTTTGTCTGCGTACGTGTCCCCATCAGCAAAAACCGACGTTTGCTCAAACCTCCAAAATTATCAAAGTAAAAAAAACGCCCTTAAAATTGTTATTCAACTTTGCAACAAAAGTGCGCTTTAACACCCTTAAAACTTCAAAAGCGACATTAGCCTACGGCAACTGAGTAACGTTCCGATGCGGTCCTCCTCCATCTTATTTAAGCGAACGTTTATTTCCGATGGTTCCGTTCGAGATTTCCCTATCACAGAAATTACAATCCTTGTGCTGTCGTTGACATTTTTGACTCGCACGCTCGAATGATTATTTTCGTGGCATCTTTTGTATGGTAGAAATGCTTGAGTATATCCTCCGACGAATCACCGAAGGAAAAGAGAAAGGAAATCCTGGAGTGCACGTGTCCTGGAAGATATATTTAAAAAAAAAAAAGAAAAAAGATTCCATTCAATGGAACTAAACAGTTTAACCGGGCGACATATTGATGCGCACAAATCGTTTAAAGTTTTATGCGCCAATAGATCCACTACGGTAGCAGAAAATCAGGACACGGTCTTTCATTCGAATAAGAGGTTTCAAAATCCTGAATCCAGAATCCTTACTATGGTTTCGTTAGAAGGGATTGAACTAATGAATTGTTCAAGTTTCACGAAATCGTTTATCAAGTCGTATAGGGAAACGTATATGAATGATCCTTTTTAGAAGTTTGATGTGCAATATGATGATTTTTGAAGGTTTTTATCCAGTGGTGCGACATATCGAAGTTCTGCTTCCGTTTGCCTTGCTCGTAGATACATTGCTCTCAATTACTTAAGCTTTTACTTAAAGTTCAGCATTTCGATTTAAACCTTCTTGATCTTTTGAACATTGGCGTGCATTTTAAAGGTTCTACTTATCTAATGTAATGTATTCCAGTATATATGGAAGGTTATCAAAACACAAATGCCATACTAAATATAAGGGTGTCTTTAAGTCTTAAATCTGCCGAACTCGTGATATTTCTCAAGTCCACTTTTTACTTTTCAAAAGATTTATGGGTCAATCATTCGTGAAAAAAAGTTGGTGAGTGTATTGAAAAGATCCGCTCAAATACACACACAAAATTACATCAAAATCTGTTCAGTCGTTGGGGAAGAGTTCAGTGACATTCACATGTATAATATTTTCGTTAATGGAGAGGCAGCCATCCTTACAGCAACTTCATTCATCGTTCCTTCCTCGTTTCTCTGCAATGTAAATAAATACCAATTTGGAACTCACTTTAGGAACTTGGCTTTTATAGTGTCGAATCTGTCAATTTCAAAAATATTGACCACAGTGTTGTTCATCAAGTTGCTTGCGAATAGTCCCTTTTTGCATTTGATAAAACTCAGTGTTATTGTTAAATCTGGAAGTAGAAGTTCAACTTAACAGGTACAAGAAAGATCTGGCATCGTACTGGATCGTAAAAAATTCTTGATGGCATACCTGAAGAAAATTTTCGAGTGCGATGACCTCGTCCTCGAAGTCTTGATGCGAGTGATAGTGCGACTAGAACTATTACACTCTCTGGTCATATATAGAAAGGCGACACATCTTCAATTGAGACACCGCACGCAGTTCCACAGAACTTTTTCGATGAAGTAAACAGGATTTTTCGTTGCTCCTGCAGTAGGGAGTTCTCTTGTGGTTCCATACAAACTCAAATAACCTCTTGCAGCAAAATTTACCTCTTTTTGTTTTAACAAATCTTTGGCCGGTTGGTTCTTAAACGTTATCTATTGAACAGTAAAAACTGAACCCACCGAACTGCATAAATAAAGTTATATAAAGGCAGACTAGACTTAACCACCTCTTAAAGCATCCTTTCATACACTTATTTGTTGATTAAGCTTTTCGCATAACTTCTTGAATTGTGTGAACAAGCAATTCGATAGCACTCTGAAGGTGTGACATTCCAACGGGCTTACAAGCATCCACCAGACACAACACATACCATGCTCATCTTCCGAAGGTGCAAGTATTTTGCTGCAGGATGAAAATATTTTACGAAATTGTTAAGATGTTCAGTGTTGGATATGAATTCGCTAGTGGAAGAGTTTCAAACATTAAGCGGAGAGGCGATGAAATACCTTTATGTTTACACTTTGCTATTTATTCCCAAGGAGATTGTTTAAAAGATTCTTGCGTTTTATTTTACGCAACATCACAAGCGGGATAATATAATAAAGAACGTCGGAGGCTTTAAACAAGGACCGAAGGCTATTTAAAACTTTAAGAATAGGAGCATTGGTAGTGTTTAAAACTGCAGGACCGAAGTTGTATTCAAAACTTGTTCACGAACCTGTGTCGATTACAATTTTATAAGTAGTAAGCGAATCTTGCTTGATTGATTTTCCGAAAACCAAATCTTCCAACACAAACAATGTAGTATGTTAAGGGAATAAAATCTAGCATGTTAATTTTAGTTTTAAACTTCTTTAAAAATTTACCAAACTGCCACACATCTGTTGCATTAGGATGCATAATAACAAATCCGTGAACATTCTGCATGTTCACCAATAAGCAAACATAATATTCATATATGTATGTACAAGGGCCTCGGGCTTCCCGGTGTTCGCATCCACCAGTGCTCGTGCAACAAGCGTGAACAGTGATTTTTGGTCGCTTGTCCAATTTGTATGCTCTTTGGCCGAGTTCATATCCTGGTACTGGTTACATTTCGCAGTGTTCTGTTTGCTCGGTTGTCATTTTGGAAAACATATTTCTGTTTATTAACATCATCATGGCGCGGTACAATGTCATTGAGTTTCACACAGTCCTGCAAGGTTCAAATGTGCATTGCTGCTAGTCTGTGGGGCAGGAGTTGTTGCAGCATTTGGGTCCTTGAACTGTATTGCACGAATAAAATTACAAATTTATGATGGCAATGCGAAGAGTGAGCATGAATTCCATGGAGAGTAAATATTTTCGTTTTCAAAATAAAACCCAGTAACTGACGCTGCTGGCATCATCGGGTGGTTCTTTCTATTATTTCAGCACCTCAAAGTAGGGGTGCATACACACTTCTACAACGATTGTCATTTGTGACACTTAATTAAGTTTAAGCTCGAATATGAAGCCCAGATTGTTGCGATTAAATGGGAACTTTGTTGTCGCTCGGAGATTAGCATCAGGGAAGGACATTAACAGGGAGTCTTTGAAAATAAACTAGGTTTTGATTAGGAGCCAACTAAACTAAGTAACAAAAAAAATCCTGTCGCGCAAGGATTTATATACTGTTATACTTCATGAATCAGGGCATAGATTCACCATTTAATTGGCAGAGGTTGGACATTCAGTTTATTGCAGGGGTAATCATGCTAAGCAGCCTGAGGATAAAACAACTGAGTCAGGAACACAAAATAAACCTATTTACACTTCAATTTAATAAATGTTTAACACACAAGTAACATTAAAGAATATAAGAGTCCTTTTTTAGATTTTTAAGTGTGTGGTTTTGAGTCCCTCTCAAACGAAACACAAGGAACAATTTATTTGATTAAATGTGATTGTTTAAAGAAAAAAACTAACAAACTCAATTTGATTCATGTCACTCTCCAGAAAGCTCCATCCTTATGCAGCTTCATGGTGGTCCTTTTGCACTTTCGAATCTGAAATTTTCGCTTAGCACGCTGTCCCTCTTGTATGGACTCAAACGTATTCAACTACGAGTAGCAATAACTTTAAGACAGGTTCAAAATTTTTCGCATAGACCCTCTCGCATTACTCGGCCGCAATGTTAACCATACTTTTAATTCGACAAAGAAATATTCTCAAGAAGCAATCAAGAGAACTTTTAACCGCCAAACAAAACGCTTTAATGCTTTATTTAAGCACGAATTATATACCATACATAGTTTTTATTTGGCATACAAAATATACAGGGTGGCGTATAAGAAACGTTAGGATTTATTTGATGAAAAATATTTGTGAAATTTGTGAAATATGTTCACATTTTGTTTTAAAGATAATATCTCTCAAATGGTCCTTATTGTTTGCTTCGACCTGACATGCTCTTTCCAGAGCATTTTCCATTACTTTTCTTAGAGTTTCAGGTCCCACCGCCATCGCTCCTTCTCGGATATTGCCCTTAAGCTGTTGTATCCGATCACATAAAATTTCCCTCAGGACAGCCATAGTTGGACAAGCTGTGTGAGTTTTTATCCATCCTGTTTACACTACAGTTCTGAATTGTTCTCTTCCTCTGTCCCTAAAAAATGTTTATTCATTGCCTGGTATTGAAAGCGATCCACATTAACTGCAACTGAACGCTGAACCAATCGGTAAATTGTTGGAGCACTGGGCGCATTTCGAATATAAAAGAAATTTCGATATAATCTTTGCGTCTGAATAATTAAATGTCGACTTTCAAAATAAAATTGAACCACTTTGGTACTTTGTTCTGTGGTGAATCTTTCCATCATAAATTTCCCAAGTTTTTCAAAAATAATTCTGAAAAAAAGCAAAAATACGTAAAGAAAAAAAGTATTCAACACAAGTGGTCTGTAACCGCACGTTTTACATAAAGAGATTTGATATACTATCTTTTATATCTTTGTACTGAAAATTAGTGACTAGTAAAAAAAGAGATATAATATTGAATATTAAGAAGAAAATACCATGAAAAGCATTTAATTACTTAAATACGAATTTTAAAGTACGGCTCTATCTGAAATAACAATGTTGAATTAAGGAAAACATATATGTAAGTACTTGAGTTTGCCTTAATACACTCTGAGTTTCATCTTTGACTGATTCTCTAACGTAAAAAACCTCTGCACCTAGAGCCAGGTGGATAGATTTCCGAAAAACAGTACCTCGAGCGTTGGCGATTTAAATTAAATATATAGAATTGAGTAAGCAATTATAATTTATATCGTAGCTATTGGTTTTGATACAAAAAAAATAAATAAATATTTGATTTTATGAGTGCGTCTGTGTTTGTTGTATTTTTGATATTTTGAAATAATTTCTGAGCCTCTCTCTCAGGCAAATTACTACGACTGGTGATGTTATCCAAAATTCAATTATTTAAAGCTTTTTTATTGCCAAATTTAATTTCTTATGGGCAGAATTAAAACAAAATAAATATTCATAAAATATATTTGAAAAATAAAAATATCACTGATCGAATTTTATAAAAATAAATCATGTTCGCATTTTACTTAATCTGAATTTTCAAAATTCTGACATATTATAACAAGTTTAATTTGTTGCCCGAGAAATCTGTAAGAATATTCAACACGTTCTACCGCTTACAACAAAAAAATGTATTGCTTTTTTACCGAGTTGGCATAAAGAAAGCTCCCCTTCCGAATCCCATGCCTTGTAAACTTTCTTACACGATATTTTGGGAAGTAGAGGAAATTAAATAGTTGCCAATCAGTTTATTCTTTTTCTTTCATAACAAAAATATCGCAAACTATTCTAAGCGAATTAATCTAGTTAAAGGTGTCCAATGGAAACATACGAGTCATTGGTTTTTCGGTCAATCGTGACACATGTTTTTGAGGAGGAAAATAGAGAATGTTCTAAGGATCTAAGGAATATTTTTTATTTCTAGCATTTGTTAATGGAGGAAAATGTTTTCATGTTAAGGAAAATTGATGCTGGATTTGCTTATAAAAAGGATTCATCTGTGTGAAATGTCAACATCAGTCTAAGAAATAAATCAAATAGTTATAATAATATCAGTCCTTTGCTCGTCCGTAGCCCTATCCGGCAGTAGATGTACAAGTCTTAAAAAAAGTGGGAATCAGCTTTGTGAATCGTGCTTTAAGAGATAGAAAGTGAAACAGCATTTTTGAGAATCCACCTTGGAAATAGAATTTTCAATGTGAATCAAGCAATATTTACAAACATACGCAAACCTCAAGAAAAGGCACAAAAAGAGCTATGTCACTCCATAATAAAGTCCTTAACCAATGCTTTAATCATTCCTACTGTACATGTGACTTTTAATTTAACTTAAGAGTATTTTTATATCAAGCAATTGTTATCTGGGCTTGAAACAGTCAGAAAAAAGTCGTAACTGCTTACCGACTGCAAATCTTTTGCTCGTTTTCAATTTTCACTTCTTATCTTTACATTTATACCTTATGGAGATTTATTCTTTTGATTTTCCCAAAAATGAACCTCTCAAACCGCAGATATGATATATTGTGAAAGCTTTCTACTTTTTACACTAATTCGTTCAATTGCCTACCTCCTAAAGAAATTGACTCCAAACCAAACTTATAACGCTACAGGTTCTTAAGCACCCCAAATCCCCCGCCCATGCTCTTCTCTCATTTTCCCACCGACCATTTCCACGTCTAACGAAAAATGATCAAATAATGCCCCACTTCATTTTATTGCACCTCAGTTGCCCATTTTACTTTAAAGCATCCCTCGACATTTACATCCTTGCAAACTGTATGCGATGTTTTACTGCCCATACAAAAAATGCATTCAACAAAAAAAAAAACACGAAGCAAAATTCCTCATAAAGTATTACTTACCTCAGCGCATCGGTGTGCATATATCACACCTCCCATTGCACACTGCAAACTCGAATAAATATTTAATTAACCACTGCAAGGATACAACTCGTATACGTTTGCAAATTCATATCCCCGCAGCGCACACACCTCATTGACTTTTGTGCCGTAATCCTTTCATAGTGGCCGCAAATATCTACGGAAATCAAACAGAATTCTACCGTCACTAACTATTTAGCCAAGAGACTTGATCCGATGAATTTTAATCGCAACATCCTGGTCATCTATCGATGGATAAAAAAATAAATGTTTTAATTCTAAATGAACAACAAAATGTTCTGGCATACATTTTGCATGTCGCATTGCAATTTTACCAGCTCTTCCCTTGCGCATCATTTGTTGCGGTATGCAACAGCAGTTGAAGCCCTGAAATGCTAATCATCTAAAACATTTGTAACATCCTGTTTCAAGTGCTTTGTCATTGTTTGGAATTAAAACGCTACATTTCATTTCATAGTAATGACCCAAATGTCAGGAATTTCGCAAACACATATTGAATGACTCAACACCATTGTTACCCTTTGTTCATAACATATCCTTGCTTACACACGCTCATAAAATAACAATCCGGGGAAAAGCTTCAACGACAAATACACTTCCGATGGTGCCCAGATTTATCGAACCGTAGAGGTTAAAGGTGAGCCTAATTAAATTTTCGCGAAATTTTCCATCAATTGCGGCAGCAAAAGGATTCACCCATCCGAGTTAATGGACGCGGTAATTAATGACTGTTCCAAGGAGGACTGTGGCAAGGATCTGATGGATATAGTGGTTTGTAGATTCATTTCGTAACTACTTGAAAATTCATAAACTGGTGTAGCTTTGGGTTTTCCGTTGTGCTTGATACTTATGTGAGGTGTAAAAGGCAAGGGTTTTGCAACCAACTATTCCCAAGAGATATTGAAAAGATGAGAGGCTTATGTAATTACTATTAAGTTTTTTGTGGGTTCACTGATAGGGTATCAGTTACTGATATTCCATTCAGGGACGTATGCAAAAATAAATTTTCTGTCGTGAATTGCTGGAAATACATTAAAGCTTTTTGAGACGATCGCATGTTTGTGTTCCAATAAAAATGAGTAATGAGTATTTTAACCCATTTCTTGTCATAAGAGAACGCCTTATAATTTTTCATTATGCGAAAAGACTGTCGAATGCTTCTCCTTCTAACACCTTTGATTTGAGAGGATTACCAAAAAAAAAAGTGGCGAACTTTGCGAACGGTAATCGGTCGATATCAATGTCTCCATTTCTACTGCATCAACTGGGCAATAGAAACTAAGAGATATCTACGTACACAGTGTTTTAAGCAGAGCAGAAGGATAAGGAGAAGGATTGAAGGGTTGTGTAATCGTTTGCAGATCAGATATATTTTGGTCAGAATTGTGGCGGAGAATATAACGACTTATTTGCATTCGCTTAATTCACACATAAACTTGAAGATTTGTTCATCACGCTGGTGTCAGTCGGCAGAGCCAATGACTCCTCTAGAACTGCAACATGAAAAGCCGATACAGTAATCACTGCAGCAAAGCCATCCACTTGGTAAGACCAATATCGCTGAGCCAATTAAGGCGCTTATTTGATCTCAACCAATAGCATATTTTGACTCAACCAGTTTTTAAAACTAGATAAAAGTTCAAGTCTCACTCTAGGATTCGAACCTGGGACATACCAGTTGATCCAATCGACAGGCAGACGCTTCACCAAGCCCGAATGCTGAATCTTGCAAGCACTTTGAGAGTCGTCAAGAAGGACTTTTTTTTATTCTGTAAAACTAGTCAGATTTCGAATACTTGATCCAAAACCATATTGATAAGCCACTTCGATGATTGCTTGAATAAGCTTCAAAATCTTTCGATTTAATTGGCTTAACGGAATTCGGTGTTTCCAAGATCGTACGTTAATGTGTGTCTGTCGAAAGGCCTAAGGTTTCCTTAAAAAAGTCGGCAAATTTCGCTTAATTTCGCTAAATCGCTTAACGTATTCGTCATTATCTGCATGTATTGAAAGCCATTATGGGTTTTATATATGTTCAAAGCTATCCGTGATGAGTTAATGAAATGTATTTCGGTTGCCAGATTTTCGGCTTATGAACAAATTGTGTACGAAACTTTGAATAATATTTTAACTTTAGAAAAAATTATATGCATATTAATACAAGTCGATGTTACATCTAGAACCCCGTTGTTTCTGTGCCGCGAATCCTCGCTTAGACCAGTTGACATTGTACGTTACTCGATGTTTATGAGAAGAATATTAAGCATCTCGTGGAGGGATGCAAAATGGCCAGAATATTTTTAACAGCAAATTATTTAATTCCCCGACTTTTCAAAATCGATTTTCGAAACGTTATAATGGATCGCTACTTTTACGGTGGTACTAATAAGTGCTCTTAGCGCATCTTTACTTTCAATATAAATGCTTGTGGCGGCTCGTCGCATGCAGTTGTTTAAGACTAAGCGGTTATTTTAAACTAGATTAAAAAATTTAAAAAAATTTATTTATAAAAAAATTGTGAAATAGCAGTTGGTCGTTGAAGAAGGAATTATTTTCCTTTCATAAATAACAAATTTATCGCTCATTTGGATTGTAAAAAACAAAACAGTCTCACAATCTACAAAAAAAAACAAAATTCAAGTTTGAACAACCTTCACAAAGATTATTTCTTCCCACTCTGATCTCAGTAAAATTGTGAGTCCTTAAATTGTAGGTCAACTATAAAAATCATCATGTTGATCATGTTGATTGGTGTTCAAGCCTTGAAACATCCCTTTGAGCTACTTCACCCTTTCACTCGACTATCATTCAATCATTCACACTCTTTCTGTTTGAATGAATATATTCGTTTCATGAAATAAAAACAAAAAGACTCTTGATTATATTTTTCTTTTTTTACCTGACGTATGCTTCAATAGAAAGGGGATTTTTTAACTCGTTTTTTATATATGTAACTGAATAACACATTAATTGCATTTTTTAAGCCAAAAGCAATATGATAAGCCGAAGAGAAAAGAATTTCTGCGAAATATGCAAATTTATTACGATTTGAGAAAGCTGTTTTTTTGCATGATATTTTGTGGGATAAGTATTTTTTAAACGTTACTTTTCTGATAGTTCAAAGTGTTCTTAATAAGAGAGGTTTCACTTTGACAAACAGGCTCTTCAACCCCTGCTAAGCTCGTAAAGGTGATAATGAACTCACATTGGAGACCGAAATTTCAAATTAAAAATTAAAATCTATACTTTCCATGATATTTGGAAGCTTTGTAGGTCTTAAGTTCCACACAAGTGGTGGAACGAAGTTGTAAAAATATTAATCTCTACCTTGCCCGGAATTTGCTTGAGCAAAACATTTTTTATTTCAAAAATAAAAACAGATTTAAAAACAAGAAAACATCAATCAACATGCCAGTAAGCGACAGTCCACCTGCCCTACTCGATCTCATGATGAAATCATGCATTCACAATTCGCCAGGTTTCAGTTCAATAACAAAGAATAAACGCTAAGCAACGTTTAATCCCAAACTAACCCCCCAAGGCAATGAAAGACCACGAACACAGCATATCATGAAAATGTCTGAGTTCCGAGTGCACTACCACTTTTACGTCACTATGCGCGATACACTGTGGCATTGCCAAACAAAATCATCGATGTCGCATTTTCATTTGCGAAAGATACTCTCTGTGAATGTAGATATCCGAGAATGTATCCTTGGAGGACTGGAATATTCAATAACATCCTGCTGCATGTTTTCGTGCTGTAATCCTTTGCTAACAACATGCTATCAGGCTTTGCACCCTCCGATTTACCCATCGCGGTGGCAGTACACATGAAATTGCTACTCTGTCGCTCAATGATTCTGCGGTGCGGATTGCTAGTTTGCAACGTAAGAATAAGTGTTACGACGCCAAGCATCAACCATCCGACAGGATTCGGACATTTTTGACAGTCCAAAGAAGAATGTCATCAGAAAGATACTCGGATGGTGGAAAAACGCAGTAACTGCTCTGATTGACAAAAATGACGGTTGCTGTAGAAACGTGTTTGGCATTTGGTCTTTTGAATTGAGACAATTTAACGAGAAATAGATCCAAACTATTTATGAGGTAAGGGTTACAATACGAAAGATTATCTGGAACCTGAGCTAAATTATGTAGACGAAGTAACATTTTCCGGAATGTTCGATTGCTTTTGCAAATTTAAACGCAATGGATTCAACTTAATTCGCATCATTGAAAAACAACACATAATCTATTGGTAAATGACGCACTCAAGGGGTTATGAATACCCAAATAATTTTAGCACAAATTGCGCTTGTAAGGGATTAAAGAAATATAGAAAGGGTTTTAAAAAATCTTCGAATTGTTATAAATGGCAAATGCGAAGTTTGGGAGAGTGTTACACATTTTAGTTGTGCGACTAACAAACCAATCCCTATACTTGATTTTTTGTGCGAACGAATTTGGGCTTCGGGGTGAACTGATGAGTATTCCAGGCGTGGCGAGAAATGCAGCTCGGTAATTCGCTGTCGCACTCTTGACGATAAAGCAGCGAAAGGAAAGTTTCTTTGGTAATGAAGAATAAGTTTTATCTTTCGGTTCTGAAGAGGATGGTCCGTTGAGTGCCTTTCAGGCATGTGAATTGTACTCCAGTTTGAGGCGAATGTCAACTTAGTAATTAGCACCTAGATCAGACGAAGTATAACGATTTATTAACAGCAGACAGCAATCTGTTTTGGAAGTGTTAAATGCCTCTCTGTTTTTGGAGCCCCATTGAATTGTCACACTGCCGGTCATTAAGAACTCCTTGTTTGATCCGACGTGATGATTCCCCAATATCAGCCTTAAAAATATCGAAAATAAAATATTCCAAAATACAGAGTAGAAGATGTAAGTTCTACAGCAGATGAACCATTGAGCCACAGATCTATCGCCTTCTTGGTTGAAACGAAACTGATTAAAAAGGCGTAATACTTGCCATTATGTAGCTGGGAATTTTTGTCTTTAAACCATCTTTCGGATACGTTAGCTTGACAGGATTACCATGAACATACAACGTTCGAAAAAAAATCCTTTTTGACATTTCAATCCCAATATCAATGCTCAAAGCTTTAGACATTTTTCAATAAAAAAGTTAAAAATCAATACAAAAACTTGAACAATTTTGACAAATTTTCCCACTGGAGTCCATTTAATAGCCAAACTCATAAGCCAAAGGCTTATTTTTCATCTGAAAATTTACAACGAATAACTTTTTTAATATCAAAAATCCTCACAATGCACCAAATGTATTTGTTTCCTCCCAAGATACCTCAAAACACTCAAAAAAGTATAAATGCCTCAATACCTCCAGTAAAAGCATTCCTCATAATTCGCCCTTCCTACCCTTAACCCTGACAAAAAGAACGATAAACGAAACAAAAAATAAATTCTCGCAATGCCTTATCACCACTGCGAACTGCTTGAAAACTTTGACATCCTTTCGAGGTCCCACACCCAACCGCAACATTGGCCAACGGAAACCTGGAAAATATCCAAACAATAAGGACACAAATCGAGAGAAAGAAAAAGTACAAAATACACTCCGCAGCCTGATACCCAAGACTCCGGGCAAAGAAAAACAAAAAAAAAACTTTTTTTTCGGTATGGTAGATTCCGAAAGTCAGAATTCGGAAACTGACCTCTCTCTGGACCCAAGGCAGGATAAGTGTCACCAGCCAAAGAAGGATAAATATCCTCAGAATAATTAAAAATAACTATTTTCAAGAAGCAGCGTGGAGTACCGCGCCTTTTTAAAGTAACCGAATCGGATTCCAAACAAGCTAGGATTTCAGTTCTCTTGTGTACGAATCCTATCGGTCCGTTGAGCAACTTTTATCTGGTAAAATAATGACATCCGTGTACATGGAAATTCTTTTGCTCTGATGAGCATATCATGGCTAAGCAGGAACACTGCATAATACCCGCCCCTGTGTGTGTGCATCTACGCCCAGATGTAAATGTATTCACAGCAGGTGCCCTGGTGAAAAAAGCAGTTGCTGGCAAAAACAGAAGAGGATATGCAGGAACACAAAGTGAATGTGTTTACATGAAAAACCCATGTGCGACAGGAGAGTATGCATGATGGATTTCTGAACAAGGATTACGTGAAAGATGAGCTGACAATTATGTGCATACTGTTTGCAGTGATACTAAAAAAGTGAATTTCAGGCTTTGCAGATATAATGTGATCACACAGAGGCTGAGGCTTTCGATTTAAAAAGACTGGACTATTGCTTAAATGTACTGGGGACTCGAAGTAAGATACAGTGCCTTCGATGGCGGATTTAGATTTTAAAAAGAGCATAAAACAAGAATGCAAACCGTGTAGACAATAATTTTAACACAATTGTTCTTTTTACTTTTTCATCCTTTATTTATTTTACTTTTTACTATTTAACAAGACGATCTACCCTCGTCAACTTGTGATGTTCGGCTGCATCTATTTTTTTTTTTTGTTACGATTAAGATTTATTTTATCGACTTAAAACTAGACTTATAGCTACAAATTGAATATTGATGGCTCAACAATAAGGGTCCAATGTATTTTAGTTGTGATTTTATATTAAACATTTTTTTTTTGCAAAAATTTTAACATGACATACTTAATCTATAACTGAATTTTTATTCAATATTCCAAATATTTTGAAAATTGAGGGATTCATTTCAAGAAGGAAAAATAGTTAAAAAGCAAAAAAGTTGACTTTAGTGTAGAACGAGGTCCAATGGATGATCTCTTGAAAGTTTTCGTCGATGATTGTCCGTGTGCTGAGGTACCTGTGGGTTGGTTCTAGTTCCTGTCTGCTGATGATCCTGATGTCTTCGTTAGGGTGGCTTGCTAATACTTCGATAATTTTCCTTGATAGCTGCAGCATGTAGTCGTCAATTGGCGTGATGCATGCAATTTCGTAGGGCGTTGTGTTGCTGTTGTATTTCCGCGTGTTGAGATTCCTCCAGAGTCCAGTGCACGATCTGAGGATTTTCCTTTCCAGTATATGCATTTTTTTTCTTTGTTGAAAGTCTTATAAGTTGTTTATAGACCAGTATTTTGGTGCTCTTATGCATTTCACTCCTCATTCTTATTGGTTTTTTGAATAGCCATTTCAGCGTACTGCCTAAACTGAAACCGTTCACTGAATGTGATCTCGAGGTATATTATTTTGTGTTGAGCTGTGGAACAATCTCTTTTCCATCTGGCAGCGTTATCCTCATGCCGTGGCATCTCGTCGCGAATGCTTTCCTACTCCATGTTGCTGTGGTTGGTGGTTGAAAACAGATGAGCTCCGTCTTGCTGCTGTTGATCCTCAGTCCCCATTTGAGGTAATAGTCCCAGAGCTTCGCTATGTGTTGCGACTTGCGACTGCTATTTGCAGCTTATGTAATGGAGTCATCTGCGTAGAGGAGTGTCTTTGTTCGTATATCGTTGGCTGGCTGGTCCGCTGTCAGGATGTTGAAATGGATGGATGAGACCCTGCCTCTTTGTTGAACTCCTCCTAGTAGTCTCCTTAATGTTGACAATTTATCCTGTGTCTGGACGAAAAAGAATCTTTCTGTTAAAGAAATAAAAAGTATTCTTACCAGATGCTGCTGAAATCCCAATGTCTTCATTCTGAAGATGGAGCCCTTGATCCAGACGCTGTCGAAGGCCTTTTCTATATACAAAAGGCATGCCACTAAAATTTCCTTCTTGTTGTGGGTTTGGGTGATATCATGATGCAGCTTTAGCAGTGGATGGATGGTTGAGTGCTTCATCCGAAAACCATATTGATGGTTTTGGAGAATTCCCTTCTTTGAGCAAATGTCCATGATTTGGCGCAGCAGTACCGACTCCAGCACTTTCCAAACGCAGCAAAGAAGCGCTATCGGCCTAAATCCGTCGATGCTTAATCTGTAAAATTTTCCAGGAGTTTGAGTTTGGATAATAGCAATTGTTGATGCAGTCAGAAGTAGAAAAACTACATTTAGCAAATTTTACAACAAAAAGAAAGAAATTATCTGGACCTCTAGATCAAAATTAGGTCTTCTTCTTTTTCGCCATTTGTGAAAGCGTCATTGTACGGAGCCGGGTTTGATGCGGAATTTTCTCTGCTGAATGTTGTCACAGAGCTGGTGTTGTGTAGTACTCCGTTGATAACAGCGTTAACTTCTTCAATGAACTCTGGTGGATGCATCGGGGGCCTCTCGGTGAAGTTCCTTTCGTAGTGTACGGCGAAGGCTTCAGTCTTATCTGCAGGCATGGTGACCACTTCTTGTGTGGTGTTCATATTTTCCGGGAGCGTATTGGATTTTCCAACGACCGCATTGATTTGCTTAAAAGTGTCCGATCCAGGCTTGATTTCCTCCAGGCGTCTTTTAAACTGCTCAATTGTTCAAGGCTCTTCAGAACATCACGTTGATGCAGTTGAGTTCCGCTTTACGCCACTGTACTCGTGGTTGACTGTGATCCACGTTCTTTGGAATATTCTCTGAAGCTTCTTCCGAAGACGCTGTCAGTTTAGTTCCTGTATCGTGCTGTCAATTTCTGCGTTGGTAAGATTCCTCTCCTGTGGCAGTACATTGATGTTGCTCTCGACATCCAGAGCAGATTTCCTCCAGTCCACTTTTTGTTATCCAGGTACGATGGATGGTCATGACCGGCATGCTCGGTTTGACCCTCAACTCAACTGCCAGATGATCTGAGTCACCTAAGTGTTAAATTCCGGAACTCTGGAGGCAAATTAATGAAGTTAGAAGTTACCATGAATAAATTCAGGCGACGAAGAAGTCCTCGGGAACGTCTTTTGCAATTGAGATGCTACCACCCATGATTGTATATAGGCGTTTTCATCCAGCCATTCGACTACTGCGCATCCTTGGGATAAGCAAATATCGTCATACCAGAGTGTGTGTCTGGCGTTGAAATCCCCGCCAACTACACTGTAAGTATACTGATTGAAGAAGCCGATGATGCTGAAGTCTTTCTTTATGTTTTCTTTACTTGCATATTGCATTACAGTGGTTGTATAATGCAAATACAAGAAGGTTTTCTCCATCGTTGCTTTGGATAACAGCTGCTGTGGCTTCCATACAGCTTAGTCCTAGTATCTCCAGTTTGGTAGATAACAGGTTATTCCTTATGAGAAGGGCTGTGCCTCTCCTTGCATAATTTTTTTCCTCCCGGTAAATGTTGTATCCATCCTTCTGATATTGATTCCTGGGTGCGAGGTTGGTTTCCTGTAATCATAAAATATCGGGTTTCTTTGCGTTGAGAAACGTGGTCAATGAAACCCTTTTTTCTTATATATGGAATTAACATTTATGTTATGATACTAAGCCATCTTCTTAGATGCATAGTTCGCAATTAATTTTCCTAATACAATTGTCTTAGCCTTATCATCCAGACTTCCGTAGTTGGTTGGTACAACCTTCCTTGCCTTCTGAACGAGGTCTGTACCAAACAAACGTTCGGTATTATCGAAGATATTATGTGAGGGCGACGATGATGGTGCCGTCTTCATGGTGTCGGGTAAAGTGGTGGTCCTTACGGGGATTCTTGGGACCGTTTTTGCGATCTGCGTTATTTTGGTGGGATTGTTGGGTTTCCTTGACTAATGGGCAACAACATTTCCAAAAGTGAGTCAAGCTTCAATGTTTTTGAAGGCGGATTCCTAAGCAAATTTCTGCTGCTTTTTCTTTTTTGAGCCATTTTTCCATTGCGGCAACCCTCTCCTTGTATTGTGGGCATACGCGGTAGTTTGCCGGATATCCAATTTTCTGGCAGTTGAGCCAGTACACCTCCTCATACTTGCTTGTCCTTTGGCTGGTTCCGGGTGTGTGGCTGTCCTTGCATTTGACGCATCTGTACGCCAATCCGCAATTGCTGGCAACGTGACTGAACTTTTGGCAGTTCTTGCATTACGTTTTTTTTAGGTCTGCAATTTGTCCCAGTGAACCTTAACGTAAGGGCCGTATATACAGGTCATTGTTATTTAACTGCTGCGTAGCACTGTTTAAGAGCCTACATTTTAATTGGATCGATTGATCAAATTGATGAAGGTCGCAGGTACGAATCCTGAATAAATCTTGTTTTCGAATCTGGTCTATACACCACTCGCCATTGTGATCAAATTAATGGCGCTATAACTGGAGTGGTCAACCAGCGATAGTTGGCTGGCCAAGTGGATGGTCTCGCTGAAGTGGTTATCGGCTTTTGGAGTGGTCAACCAGCGATAGTAGTCTGACCAAGTGGGTGATCTTGCTGAAGTGGTAAGTATATTGGGGGTTGGAATTCTTAGTTCGTGTTGTCAAAAATAATGGTTTGTGCTAGTGACGAGTCATCGCCTGTGCTGTGAAGGTATAACACTTACAACACTTTTAAAACTGTCATCATTGAATTTTAATTTTTGTTTAGAATTTGACAAAACGATCATATTTACTATGCCAACTTTTACTCAATGACGTTCCTTTTTCAGTCGCAGCTAGTGTTTCATCTAAAAGCACAAATTATGTCACTTCTAACAAAAAGCTCTCAAACCGCCAGTACTTTTACCGTACTTAACGCTTCGTTTGGGTGGTTTTATCTTATTACTTTACTTAAAGTTGTTTCGTCATTAAATATGTGAAGCTCATTTAAAGGATCATCAACAGATAACCATGTACATTCTTGACAATCAGCTTAAGCGCTGTGTTCCGAACATATTCATCTTACTTAAATCTTTATATTTTGTTCGCAACATCAAGGCCAACTGTGAAGAAAGTATCTTGAAATCTGATTTAAGTTTATCTTTACAAATCTTCCTGCATTTTCCCATTTGTACCTGCTTGATTGACTTAAATAAAGTCTGTAACATCTTTTACATAAGTAAAAGTTAATTCTTTTCCGTTTATTATCCCATTCTGATTGCTCAAGCATCTATATATCTTTATTTATTTCATTCATAACAAATAGCTTATTGCTTTGGCCACGTTAACAAGATAAGAATTCTCCTTGTTGAATTCCTCTTACCATAATTCCTTATAATAGTTAAGCGTGCGGCCCTTCGAAAACCAAACAACGCAAAAAGAGATAGCCAGTTTGCTAGTAATAAAAGTTTCAGAGACTAAAAATGCTTGTATTTTGTTTCTGATTAATAAAATTAACGAGAGGTCCTGCAGGGCAACAGGAAGCACAACAGCGAAGCATCCGTTAATGAAAGACCTTCATTACAAACAGCAGCAGCAGCACAGTAGAAGATCTTTTTTTTTTGCTTTCTCTCTTTTGACCAAAATTAAAAATCCAGTCAGTCAAGGAGCGACCAACAGTATATTATAAACGTCATGTGTTGGGGGCGCGATGGGAACGGTGCCATTTGTTCGTAATGTGACCACATTAGTTATGCCCCCACTCCGAGGAAGATTGCTTCAGGATACAGCAACGTTGAATTAATTTACTGAAATTATTCTACAAACAATTATTAAATAACGCACAGATGCAGATAATGGATGGGATGGTGGGTTAGTACTTTATTACTTAAAATTGCTGTTTAGTTAGTTTAGAATTTAACAGTATTATGAAAAGACTTTCTGGCGTCTTCTTTAAAAAAAATCCAGATAGCTTTGAAAGGAATTGTGTCCAAATTATGCATAACACTGAGTCCTTAACAATTTGAGCGTCAAGATTCAAGCTATTTGTTGCATAGTTATTAACTTTAAGACTTTATTGCACTTAAATACTTTTAAGGTTGTTAGAAATGTCATGACGCATTTCTCGAACAAGTGAAATTGAGCATAAATTCTTGCTTATTTTCCGTGAAATTTCCTGAGCAAAACCTTATTCGCACAGACAATATAATTATTATTAATATTAGATTTATCATCTGATCGGAATTTTATTCTATTAACATACGTGATCTCAATACGTGACAAGTTGGGCAAAGTTTACGATGCTCTAGAGAATGATGGTTCCGAAAAATCGTTGCGTTTAAGCTCAGGGACGATCCTTTCGAAGATCCACCGAGATTGATGACGACAAAATAAAGACATTGTTCGAGTCGAACAAATGAAAGACCTGCTGACCTGTTTCGTCCTTTTAAATACTCCCTACCTACTTTATCATCATCGTTTGTTAGACGGCTTGTGTGGCACTTAACCTCATCTTCCTTAATTTCTGTCATTAAAAATCAGTTATCACGCCTTTCAACCGCTCTCGTTCAACTGTGACGTTTCTTTCATTGTCTTCTTGGAAAAAATAGATCGATAAAGCCGTCACTCCAAAAACCTCATTAAATAGTCTCCCGTTTAAGATGCCCTAGCGTCTCTTGATGCTTTTTTTTTCGTAGCTTATTTAAGTCGGTGTGCTTGTGCTCGCCCGGGAGTTGTTAGTCTCTCGCGAGAGGTAGTGCAAAATGACAGATTTTCCGTCCACTATTTGAGCCCTGACCACACGCTCTAAGTCGACTCCGCCACAACTCTGCTCCAGAGACGACAAAAAACTTACCCTGTGAATTCCCTGATTCGGATAGTTTCACATTGGCAGGGAATAACCCTTGGCTTATCAAAAAATTTAACCTGGCATTGGGGTAGCTAGCAAGACAGCGAAATGGACGTTCTAATCTTGGCTATTTACAAAAATGTATCATAGCAAATGCTAAACTTTCTTTAATTATGCTCTAAATGTTTAGCTCCTTAAGAAGAAGATTCAATAAAAAATGAGTTACAAAAAAAAAAACAACATTGGAATGCATGCGTGATGCATGAAAAGCACAGGGTGTAACCACTAAGCCACATTCGTCAACTCAATAAGCTCCTATGTATAATATATTTATTACTACAGTGGTATTTTATAATAAATTTCGTAAATTATTTTGCAAGATTCTTGTATCCTGACTGAGAGAGAAATATCCTAACTGAGAGAGAAATATTTCAGTTCCAAGCAAACTCACTTGGAATATCGAAAACACAATAAGAATTTTGCTTATTTAGCAAAAAGCAAAAGTAAATTTAAATTAGTAACTCCACACGAAACAATTTCGCCTTTATGCGTCGACGTGAGAAAATATTGTATTACGTTACAAGCAAGGTGCGCAAGGTTCAATATAAGAAAATTCTATCTTGTGAATACAGGGTGTATGAAATGTGTAATAATGGATAGGGTATGCTGAAAGATTTACTTTTAAGTGTTATAATAATAAATTTGATTCTTAAAACTAAACAAAATCCTTAACTATGAAATTCACATCATTCCAAAGGTTCTCCATTAGGTTAAGACCGGGACTTCTGGCTTTAAATAACGTATGGCTATTTGTTGCTTATAAATGCTTTGGCATAGATTTATCTGTGTATCGCTCCATATGTTTCTCTTTGCAATTATACTCATACCACCATGATTATATTCCTAGGTTTTCCGGGAGCATTCAAACACAGGCGATTGAATTTCTTTTCGTAGTTCCAAAACGCAAATCTGTAATAACTAATCTTCTCTTGCGGTTTTCTAGGACACTAGACATTGCTGAACGACTTCGAGCTAAAATTCCATCGGATGACGGGGAATAGTCAGGGATGAATTTAGGTCGGATTTCATTGTTTTTAGAAATATGTCTGTTTGTGTGTGTGTACAATCGTGTGTGTGATTTTTTTCGCCTCTCATATCTTGAGAACGAATCAACCTATCAAGTCCAAATTGGTTTCATTCGAAACGTATTTGCAAAGTGAACACTTGAAAAGGTGGTTCAATTTAATAGGGTGACTTAAATTTTTTAACAAGGAAACTGTCAACAAAAATGGAATATTTCACTTGTTCAAAATTAAACTAGGATCTTATGAGATTTAAACAAAAATATAAATTTGTGTATACACTGCCATTCACAAGCTTCCGGATTCAGTTAGATGCTCTAGAGAATGATGGTTCCGAAAAATCGTTGCGTTTAAGCTCAGGGACGATCCTTTCGAAGATCCACCGAGATTGATGACGACAAAATAAAGACATTGTTCGAGTCGAACAAATGAAAGACCTGCTGACCTGTTTCGTCCTTTTAAATACTCCCTACCTACTTTATCATCATCGTTTGTTAGACGGCTTGTGTGGCACTTAACCTCATCTTCCTTAATTTCTGTCATTAAAAATCAGTTATCACGCCTTTCAACCGCTCTCGTTCAACTGTGACGTTTCTTTCATTGTCTTCTTGGAAAAAATAGATCGATAAAGCCGTCACTCCAAAAACCTCATTAAATAGTCTCCCGTTTAAGATGCCCTAGCGTCTCTTGATGCTTTTTTTTTTCGTAGCTTATTTAAGTCGGTGTGCTTGTGCTCGCCCGGGAGTTGTTAGTCTCTCGCGAGAGGTAGTGCAAAATGACAGATTTTCCGTCCACTATTTGAGCCCTGACCACACGCTCTAAGTCGACTCTGCCACAACTCTGCTCCAGAGACGACAAAAAACTTACCCTGTGAATTCCCTGATTCGGATAGTTTCACATTGGCAGGGAATAACCCTTGGCTTATCAAAAAATTTAACCTGGCATTGGGGTAGCTAGCAAGACAGCGAAATGGACGTTCTAATCTTGGCTATTTACAAAAATGTATCATAGCAAATGCTAAACTTTCTTTAATTATGCTCTAAATGTTTAGCTCCTTAAGAAGAAGATTCAATAAAAAATGAGTTACAAAAAAAAAAACAACATTGGAATGCATGCGTGATGCATGAAAAGCACAGGGTGTAACCACTAAGCCACATTCGTCAACTCAATAAGCTCCTATGTATAATATATTTATTACTACAGTGGTATTTTATAATAAATTTCGTAAATTATTTTGCAAGATTCTTGTATCCTGACTGAGAGAGAAATATCCTAACTGAGAGAGAAATATTTCAGTTCCAAGCAAACTCACTTGGAATATCGAAAACACAATAAGAATTTTGCTTATTTAGCAAAAAGCAAAAGTAAATTTAAATTAGTAACTCCACACGAAACAATTTCGCCTTTATGCGTCGACGTGAGAAAATATTGTATTACGTTACAAGCAAGGTGCGCAAGGTTCAATATAAGAAAATTCTATCTTGTGAATACAGGGTGTATGAAATGTGTAATAATGGATAGGGTATGCTGAAAGATTTACTTTTAAGTGTTATGATAATAAATTTGATTCTTAAAACTAAACAAAATCCTTAACTATGAAATTCACATCATTCCAAAGGTTCTCCATTAGGTTAAGACCGGGACTTCTGGCTTTAAATAACGTATGGCTATTTGTTGCTTATAAATGCTTTGGCATAGATTTATCTGTGTATCGCTCCATATGTTTCTCTTTGCAATTATACTCATACCACCATGATTATATTCCTAGGTTTTTCGGGAGCATTCAAACACAGGCGATTGAATTTCTTTTCGTAGTTCCAAAACGCAAATCTGTAATAACTAATCTTCGCTTGCGGTTTTCTAGGACACTAGACATTGCTGAACGACTTCGAGCTAAAATTCCATCGGATGACGGGGAATAGTCAGGGATGAATTTAGGTCGGATTTCATTGTTTTTAGAAATATGTCTGTTTGTGTGTGTGTACAATCGTGTGTGTGATTTTTTTCGTCTCTCATATCTTGAGAACGAATCAACCTATCAAGTCCAAATCGGTTTCATTCGAAACGTATTTGCAAAGTGAACACTTGAAAAGATGGTTCAATGTAATAGGGTGACTTAAATTTTTTAACAAGGAAACTGTCAACAAAAAGGGAATATTTCACTTGTTCAAAATTAAACTAGGATCTTATGAGATTTAAACATAAATATAAATTTGTGTATACACTGCCATTCACAAGCTTCCGGATTCAGTTAGAGAAATGTGTATAAAATTGTTTACCTATTTCATTTACTTTATGAAAATAAAGTTTATTAACTCAATCGACCAAATCAGGCTAACTCAATGGTAATAATGGTTTCCCATAATAATTGATCAGAATACAACTTGAAAGATCTCATTGGTAGACAAGCCTTTCTGTAAAGTTCGTTCCAAAACAATTCTATTAAATTGTGGCCACTTTCTCTTTTTCTTGATCGACTTTTCTGTGGCAAAGATTGGGAGAAAATTACGGAAATGTGAATCATGATACCTTATTCTTTTCCGACGAGATCTGCAGCACTTGCGCTCGAGAAACATCCTTAGACATTTATGTAGCCGGCAAAACAACACAACGCAACCTTTGCTTTTTTTTCATAAACTTTAAATTTTTATTCGTCCACGTAGATTCATACATGTATTTCTTAAAATATTCACGTCGTATCTCAAGGAATAATGTATTTGTAGTTCATTCTCCCTGTAGTGCACATCGTTATAGCCTGAGGTTTTAAGAAGTGCTCATTTTCACGTGCCATATAATTATAAACACATCATTCCTATTTGATTAGTTGGAGAATAAAGCGTTAATCTTTAATTTCACTGGTAAGGATTTTTCGGTTAACAACATTTTGTCATGCTTAAACCCAAACGTTGTGACTCGGAAAGCAATTGTCGGAATGTGGAAGTTAAAAATGTCGTACCGTTCGATCGCACCTTAATTAAATTGCTCAGTAAAACAAGTTTATGGTGCCATAAACCATTTCAAAAATTTAGAAATGACAGAAAATGTACTTCGACGAAAGCGAGCACGTAAAATATCTATATTGACTGAAAGAAAAAGGGTGCGACTTGCAAAATCCAAGTCGAAAATAAGTACAGCGGAAATTCAAAGACATATTCTGGATGACAATGATACTCCGATTTTCACTCGCATTATAAAAAGACGACTCTCCGAATCAGGATTATAAGGACGAGTCGCAAGCAAGAAAATGCTTTTAACACCAAACCAAAACTAGGGGCAGAATTACGTTGGCGAAGTACTGAACATCTGAACTGGACAAAAACCAGAGGAAATACGCAGTTTAGACCGATGAAAAAAAAAATTCTTATGAGTTGTCCAGCTGAAATTACGCACTTCCTTCTTTCAACTTATTTATAAAGTTAATTATTTGAATTATTATTATTATGAACTATCAAAATCTAGATGTAAACTCCTCGAAGCTGGAACTGTAAAAATTTACCAGAAAGAAAAAGATCCCATGCTGAGCAATTCCTCACGTCGGAAGAAAGACTTAAAACTTCTCGACTGAAACTATCTTGGGTTCAAACTTTCAGCAAACTTGGAACGTTGAAAAAATTACCCATTATATTTTGTGGATCTTTGGGAGGGTCTGCGTTAAACATATTACTGGACACATGCATGTATTCGAAAAAGAAGCAAGAGCTATTCATACCCGTTATCTTACCAATTCGATGATTACCATACTGGCATGCATTGTAGGAAAACCGAACTGTCACTATTTGCAAAAAGAACAAGTTCGCCAGTTGCACCCTACCTAAGTTCGAAAAAATGACTGATTCCACGTATCTTGCTAACATCTTGAGTCCAAACTTTGAAGCAAATAGAATGTATCTCTTAAATTCATTCTTAAAAAAAATAACAAACATCCTTTGCCTTGGTATGAGTCGTGAATATAGTTGTTACAGTGCACTATGCCATTGGAACTACACTCCGAAAATCACACCGATATCTGCATTAACTGTGCTTTCTTATATAACGATGAGACTGACCAACATCTACTTCGTCACTGCACTGCAAGAAACGTCGCTTGGAAACACTACGCAGCAGAGTTGAGACAGTCATATTCGCAAGGACTAGCAACTCTTCCACAAACTAGTTGGCTGAAACATTTCAATTATTTTGCGTTTTCTAAACATGAAAATTTAATTCCTCTCGAGAAGCTAACAAACAGATGTTAACATTAAGATACTTCAAACTTAGGCGCTTTAAACAAACGAAACGCAAGCAACCATAATACTGAAAGCCATTAAAAATAACGCTCTAAGTCAACCGGCTGCATGTATTGAATTCCATGGTAGGCCACAACACTTTCTACAATTTCGTTAAAGAATTTTTACCTTTGAAGGATGCCGAATATATTCACTACCTACTCCATCGTGGTTACCAATACTCAGAACACATACCTGAACGTTGCAGATGGTTTTAACAAGACATCATAGCCAGTATAAAATATCGAAAATGCAAAAGAGAATGCCCATCAAACCGAGAGCGCTGTCTTGTAACGCTTTCACTTTTATTTATTTTGCATCCGTCCAGCCATTAATCAATTATGCAGCAACCTCAGTGAAAAGTTGGCTTGGTAAGACTTTGTGATACCATCTTCCTGACCACCGTCTTAACAAAGCAGAAGGTCCTTTATGTATAGGCATTTCCACTCATACCATACACGAAGAAATCATTCGCCGGCTGGGATTTTCATTAAATGTCTCATGTATAGTATGTAACTTTTTTTTTCTTAATACACATTTTATTTGTTTTTGTTGTTTTTTTAGATACCAAAGAGAGCCTCTCTGGAGTGATAAAAGGAAAAACTTTGCCCTAATTCCAGATAGACAAAGTTTCTTCGGAAAAAAACAAATGAGGGAAACGTTAAGGATTCGAAAGAGAGGAAAAGTTCACGAATTTAAGCTAAAAGCTCATTTGACAAAAAACCTTAGGGGTAATAATTAGGGGAGAAATTTCCCAATTTTATAAGCTTACATTTTTTGGTTTCGGCATTCTGCAGAGTGGTTGACCTTTTTTTACACGATTATTTTATGATTCTGTTAAATTTTCGTACTGATAGTATTCAAATAAGCGGCATCTTTAGCTTTGAGTGGACTGGATAATGCTCCACCTTTGAAGGCTATAATTTTGGGTCCAAATTCCTCATGTTATGAATTTAACCTTGCCTCAACATTAAAGTTTCGTAGGAAGGGAATCAGTCAGGGTCTAACAAAGATGTTGTAAATGGATTTGGTGACATATTGGTCCGAGAATTCTTTGGACCATCGTTTGACGTAGCCAAGCGCAAAGTTGGCTCTTCTGATAATGTTGTCGATGTCGGAGCGTAAATTAAGTTCAGTATCACAGATGACACTTAAATCTCTGTGAGGTTGCGGTAGGCGCTTACGTATATATGTGATGGCCTGGCATTTGCTTATATTGAGCTCCAGGACATTTTTTTTTGCATCAGATTGCGAACCTAGTCAGATCTAAATGCAGAAGGCATGAGTCAGAGGGGCATGATATGTTCATGAATAAATATCATTAAATAAATCATCGACATAAACAGACATATACGCTTCTTGGATGATAAGATCGGCATGATTTATGGCACAGATGAAAATCATTGGGCAACGTGAATACCAAAGCTATAAATGGATCGGAAAGATCGGAAGAGGACGTAGTATTGACGATTTGGATTTGATCCACGCGATAAAGTCTGCTGGAAAGCCAAGAGCTTCAAGTTCAAGGACTATGATATCGTAGGAGATTTTTTCAAAAGCTTTGCTTAAGTCGGGGGCTTCTTTACCTTTTTCCAAGGAACATAGGATTATAGAAACGTATTGACTCTGATACGATACGATAGATGTGCAATGAAAAATTATTGGTCTGTAATTCGATACATCGATTTTGGGACTTTTCTTCTGGATGGGGATAACGTACGAGTTTTTTTTGGAAAACTCCCTGAGGAATGGAAACTTTGAAAAGTGCGTTAAGGGGTTGGACCAGCAATCTAATGAATTTTTTTAGCACTATGTAGGGCAAACCGTCGGAGCCGGGAGAGTAATCATCCTCAAGTTTCTATATCTTCTTTGTTACCAGGTCCGGTGTAAAATCGTATGATATAAGAGCACTGGAAGTAATCATGATCGGGTTCTTCATTGTGATGCGCAAATGATTGGCTGAAAAATCAGCGAAAAAATTACCGATTATATTAGGGTCTGCTGAGAATGAGTTGAGGTATTTGAGTGTGGATGTGCAGCCGTCGGATTTACTTTTGACATTGATGAATTGATAGAGGCGCTTTTTATCAAATATCATATTCGATTGCATTCGGTTACGCAGTCCAGAATGAGTGAAAAGCAAAGTTCAGAGAACTTGTTTTATACGACTTAGTAGAGCGAAAAGTCAGAGTCACATCGAAATTTAATATATGCTTGCTATAGTCTATTTCTTTTGCTTCGAGGTGAGCGCAGCTCTTTATTATACCAAGGTGGAGTTGAGAATGCGTTTTTCGTGGGCAAATATGGAACTATCAAAGAGCTTCTATTTTTTCTGCAATGGGCTTGGCAACTGCATTTATTATTCCACCATCTTTATTAGACTGTTGTTCATTAGTCTTATAGGAATAATGGAATAATAAATTCTATTAACTGTGCGGTGGAACTTAAATTTAATTGAATAACGAAAATTTGTGTTCAACATATAAGCGTTTGAAAAAGAATACTGCACATTTCAAAAAGCAAAGTTTTATTATAACAAAAATGATAAATTGTACAAAAACAAATAATCAACATTTTTATGACTCCTAAGCTACTCGAACTTTCGCAATAACTGATTTTCCATCATCATTTCTATATACCCGGTGATAGTTGTTGATCTTTCCTAATGTAGAAATGAATCCCTCGTCGTGAGTAATAATTATGAGCATAAAATTGCTCTGCGTTTGTCTTTCGTCAACGATTCTGTTCAACGCCTCGCACAAAGACAAAATATTTGTCCTATCCAAATTCGTTGTGGGCTCGTCTAAAGCCAGCACACCACAATTACAGCTGAATGTCTCGGCTAGCGCCATCCGAATAATCAAACAGGCCAGCACTCTTTGACCGGCACTGCAACGTCCGCGCATTTCGATTTCCGAATTATTCTTCGACTGAATCACACGATAACTATAACTTCGCTTTTTATCCGCCGAAGTTTCTGTGTCGTCGTTACCCGTTTGGATCTGGATATAATCGATATCGTTGCCGCGATAGATTTGTCGCCAGTACTCTCGAATTAGACGATTGATTTTCTCCATTTTCTCCAAATGGAATTTCATCAGAGCCCACTCCAGGGCGATCCTGTACTGACCCAAATCTGCAATGATGAGACTCGTCGCTTGTACATCGTAGAAGCTTTTGCGGTAGTTTTGAATCGAATTCTTAAGTTGCGGTTCATCGATTTCGCGTTTAAGTTTGTTTATTTGATTATTGATCTCGCCCATCTGGCCCATGACTTCGCCTTTGCGCATATTGGCCGCGTCGCTTTTTCTAAGAATATCTTCTTTCTCCTTCGCAACACGGGGGTAATCCAGATCACGGAGGACTTTTGAGAGGTGTTTTTGTTCATCGGCGAGCTTGACGGCAGTTTGCTTTAACTCCATAAGCTCGCGGTTGTCGTTGAGATCGCGTTCAAGAGCGTCGCGGTTATGTATTTCTAATTTGACTGTTTCTAGATCGTTTGAGATTTTTTCGATTTCCTTCAACTGAAATAGGAAAATATTAAGAAGCGTAGCAACAATAAAAATAAGAAAAAAAACCTTGGCATCTGCTTCGTTTTTGTAGCGCTGTTTTGAACTCTTTAAGCGTTCGATTTCTTCAGCTAGATTTA
This sequence comes from Orthonevra nobilis, assembly GCA_963555765.1. Lineage (NCBI taxonomy): Eukaryota > Metazoa > Arthropoda > Insecta > Diptera > Syrphidae > Orthonevra > Orthonevra nobilis. The sequence continues at coordinate 98,048,098 of OY743224.1, read as the reverse complement.
GTCTAGCTATATCTATTAGTTCGGCATTAAGCCTGAATGGATAAAAAACCTTTTATTTGAGTTTGGTGTTTCTACCTGTACATATGTACCTCTGCGTATCGTGGTCCAGTTTTTTTAAGGAATCCAATTTACCTTGCATTTGTACAATAATCTTCCGATTGGATTCTTTCGATCGCTGCTTTTCATCGATCAAATCCGCTAATTTAAGCTTCATTGGCTGCAATTTCTGCTGAAGTGAAATAATTTCGCTCGTGAACAAATCAATTTGCTTTGCCAATTCCGATTGACGTTCCTTAAGTTGTGGAAGGGACTGGAGACCTTCTTGGATTTTGATTTGTAGGTCTTTCAAACTAAAAATGCAATGAGAGTAATAGTTAAACAGATACATGCTTCAGACCTACCTAGTACGCTTCTCTCTCAATTTATTCAAAGTTTCAGTGGTCTCCTCTAAGTAAGCCTGTTCCTTTTCCAGCTTTGCACGTTCATCATCCAACTCTGCTGAAATCGTAGTCTTCTCCAATTGAAGTTCTTCAACTGAGCCACTAAAGCCACTCACCGGAATTCTTGCCTACAAGAACTAAAATAGATAGAGAACAAATTTTCTGTGTTACAGCTCACCTTTAGCTTTGTTAAGTCGGCTTGAAGGCGTGCAACCTCCTTTATGGCTTCATCGAGTAAACTCATATCTCCGGACATTGATGCAACCAGCTCCATGTCGCCAGTGGGCTCGACTTGCAACATTTGATAGGATTCCACTTCGTTCGCGACTGCAGCGAGTTTCGTTTCAAGCTCTTTTAGTTCTGATTTACGCTTTGGAATATCCTTTTCGAGGCGTTGCACCTTGTCAATGGTTGGACGCAGTGTGATCAAAGACTCGTGCTTCTTTTGTTCGGCTTTCAGAAGCTTCTCCGTTCGTTTGATGTTCTCGGGAAGACGATGAATTTCATCAGCGAGTTCCGCTGTAAGGGTGGATGCCTGAAAAGATTTGCTCAGACAATTTTTTTTACATTTTTATAAGTTACATACGTCACTCCCGGACATTCTGTTATGGCAAAGTGGACAATGGGGATCGTCTTCAATTTTTTGTATATACCTATTAGGTGAAGTTAGTGTCGCATGAAACCGGGAATTACTTACCCAACTTACCTCTTTAACATAGCTTCAGAGGACTTAAGCGCACCATTCTCCAACTGGTATTTGGAGATGTTCTCTTTACACTTAGCTAGCAGCTCCTCGTAAGATGTCGAATGGCACTTGTCATATATGACATCATTGCTCTCAGCTAGCTCCTTCTCCCACTTAGTCAGTTCGTCCTTTTGTGCCTTTCTCTGGATTTCAAATCGCTGCTTCTCAAGCTTAAGACAATTTATCTTTTCGGCGAGTTCCTTCAGTTGGGTCTGCAGCTCTTCGTAAGTGTTCTGAAGGGTTCTCTTATAATTCGATTCTACTGGACGTTTGAAGATCTTCGCAAAATTGTCGCTGTGTTTGCTCTTGATACGATGCACCTCTTGTTCCTTCTTTTCAAGTTCTTTCTCTTTCAAATTTATCTCGGCCACAAGTTTTCCAATTGAATTGAGAAACGTCAGTTGTTTGTCAATTGCGGTGAATTGGTCTTGCAACCGTTTTACGTTGACCTTTTTATCGGCTATAGTCTTTTTCATCCCTTCTTGGTTTATTTTTTCCGACGCTTCATTGTAGAGCTTTTCGACTTTTTCGACACTTTCTGTTACCTCCTTGAGCTTGTGTGTAGACGCTTCAACTTCCCTGATATCTTTTTCTATTTTACTAAGATCCTTCTCGTTTTGAAGTTTCTGTTTCTTCTTGCCTTCAATATCGCTTTCTGTCTTGGTCTTGGCAACGCGCAACTCATCAATTTTCTGCTGCTTCTCGTGATCCTGTTTATCGTGACGCATTTGGACGTTTTTTATTTCCTTCTCTTCTGCTTGGAGGCCTGATTTTATTTTTTCCAAGAACTCTGGGACTCTATTGGCGGATTCATCCAAATCAACATCGATTGGTATACCCAAATCTGTACACAGCCTCTTCATTTTATCAGCTCTCTCAGCGGTGCTCTCTTGCTCCTTTTGCCTCTGTTGAATCAGCACACATCCTTTGCGGTCCAACTCGGCCAGTGTGGTTTGGATTTTTTTTTCATGATTTACTAGAGAAGTGAGTAGATTCTCAATTTCTTGCTTCTCCAAACGCTTCACCGACATCTGCTCACAGAAAGTGTCTATTTCACGATCCAACTGCTGAATGGTTCCTTCAAATGGTTTTTTGATCTTTGTCCTCAGTTTTGCGATTTGTTCTTGGCAGTTCTTTTGTCTAAATATCGACTCAATGAAACAATTGTTTGATAATCCAGCTAAGAGCTAAGAATACTCACTTCGTTCTAACTTGCATCTCCAGAGCCTGTTCTCTCCCGGCGTCCATTTCAACTTTCTTTATCTCAATCAAACGTTCATTATAGATTTTGACTTCAGTATCGAATTGCTCACACTGTTCTTGAAGGGAACCATATTTCTTAAGTGCATTTTGAAGGTCGATGGTTTTGTCTTCCATTTCCTTTTTCAAATGACTTAGGTACTTGAGGTTGGATTCTTAAAGAGCAAAAAGTCAACTTGCTAAAAGTGTATAACTGGTGCCCTTACCTTTTACTTTCAAAACATCCATTTGATCTTTTCGCATTTTGATAAGTTTTTCGATGGCTTTGTTGTATTCGGTTATGCCGAAGATGGCATCAAACTTCTCCTTGAGCTTCTTAGGTTCATCTAGCGGCCAACTGGAATCTTCTTGATGGCAGAAAATGACATTGTTGATAATTGCCTTCGACACGCCTTTGAAAGGAAATCAGAAAGTGGTATTTCTTCTCCGGCGAAAATCTTTACTAAGTTTACCCATAAACTGACACATTGCCAAATCAACATCTACACATCTCTTCCCAATGGATTCATTTCCGTAGGATATGGTTTCATCGGTATTCGTAAAGGTTCGTTTGCCCCGTTTATAGCTCAATTTCATGATGCGACTCACTGTCTGGACATCCCCACGAATATTCTTGACCCTCAGCTTAATTTGAGCCAAACTTTCAGAAAAATCGAAAATCTTCGGATCGTGGACAAAATTCTGACCGCGATTACTGCCCGGAGGAGCTTCGCCAGTCAATGCAAATTTAAGGCATTCAATAATTGTGGTCTTTCCGCAACCATTTTCGCCAAGAATAAGTGTTACCGGAGAGGAAAATGATATTCCCTGAGATTTGAAAGCCGATTATATAGGATGTTCAAATTTGGAGACGACCTCACCTGCTTGTCTTCGGCTTTTGTCCCGAAGCTGCGAATTCCTTGGATGGACAATTCTTCAATGGTTGACATAATTGATGATTACACTTGAATAGACATAAACAAGAACGGATTAACACAAAAGTTTAAATTTAAAACGAATATATTTATTTGAAAATGTTGAAACGACAAAGCAAAGCCAATTTTTAGCCGGCAAATGTCAGACAAGAAGCAAGGTTTTCGCGATTAGTTCACAATAACAATTTGTTTCCTCTTATCTTGAATACAGGGTGCACTCGCATTATTATATATTACGACGTATTAAAAGTTGCCTTATCAACCGATTGTTAACCTTAATATGGACTTGCTTTGCAACAGGTTTATTTTTAATTTTTCTTAGCTTGATAGTATCATTTTTTATAACCTTTCTGTTAGTTATTGTTTACAACAGTCAAATTTAAAAAACTTGCAATAAAGAATTTTAATTCATTGCAAAATAATTTGCGATTTGTTTTTTGAATGAACCAACATGTACAGTGGCGAGCTTATAAATAGGGAAATGCAGCTCGAAAGATTGATATCTGTATAGAACAGAGAAATCTTAGAAAAACTGAAAACAAACATATTCATAAACAAAAACAATTCACTTGTTATAATTTTTTTTTAAATCTAAGTAACATATTTAATCCGTTTCTTCCGGAAAACAAAAGAGAAAAAAATGGCTCTTTAAACTTGCGAGGACATAAATCGGGATTTTTTTAAAAGCTATAATGAGACCATGATGTTTCCTTTTCAATTTAATTGAACTTAAATTGATTGAAAACATCAATATTTAGTCGGTCCCCCCTTATTCCTTATCACCTCCTCACATCTTCGCGTCATGGAATCAATGAGCCGAGTGCATCGATCAATGGAAATGTTTGCCCATCCTTCTTGAATAAATTCAAACATTTCGTTGAGGTTTGAGGGTTTTTTCTTTTTAATGACTTTGTCTACGTCATTCCAAAGCACCTCAATCGGATTGAGGTCAGGAGATTGAGCTGGCCATGTCATCACATTGGCCCCGTTCCAGCACGCCTTTGCTAAACTGGTATACTGCTCCGCTACGGGGAAATTCCTCTGGAACGCATTTGGAGCAACAGAAAATATGACGTCACGTTAACCAGCAAATCAAATGGGGTTTGACAGCTTTCCTTGCGTAGCGAAGAAATCTTTGCTAAATTCCCTTCAAATATCCCTTAAATTTCCCCGTAGCGACTCGCTACCCTTCGCTACCTTCCGCTACGCGACGAACTGTCATCTCAGTACATTTTTCGCGTAACGGATCTGCGCTACGGTGTGAACGGGGCCATTGACGTTGTTGTCTTGCAGAAATTCCCGTGCTTTTTTTGACATATGCTTCGGATCATTGGCCCCGTTCCAGCACGCCTTTGCTAAACTGGTATACTGCTCCGCTACGGGGAAATTCCTCTGGAACGCATTTGGAGCAACAGAAAAAATGACGTCACGTTTACCAGCAAATCAAATGGGGTTTGACAGCTTTCCTTGCGTAGCGAAGAAATCTTTGCTAAATTCCCTTCAAATATCCCTTAAATTTCCCCGTAGCGACTCGCTACCCTTCGCTACCTTCCGCTACGCGACGAACTGTCATCTCAGTACACTTTTTGCGTAGCGGATCTGCGCTACGGTGTGCTGGAACGGGGCCATTATCTGCTTGTAAGATCCTGTTTTGGGGAAGATTCTCAGCAGCGTAAGGAAGTAGGGTATTTTCTAATATGTCTACATAGACATGGCGGTCCATGATCCCGTTAATTCGGCAAATAGGACCAGGACCCATTAGGCTCATACCAGCCCATACCATCACAGATCCGCCACCTCCTTTTCTGTTGGCGTCAGACACTTCTCATTGAATTCTTCGCCCACACGACGTCGAACATAAGTTTTGCCATCGGTACCAAAACGATCAAATTTGGATTCATCAGTGAAGATGACATTTTCGACTGATCACGTGTCCAATTGAGATGCTCTTTCGCAAACAACATTCGTGCTTTCCGATTTTTTTTTTGCTTATGAGAGGCTTCTTTCGTGCGACACGGCCTCGCCAACCAAATTCGACCAACCGCCGTCGTACTGTATGTACACCAATATTCACGTCTTATTGGGCCGAAATTTCGACATGAATGTCAACAGCGCTTTTAAATCTATCCTTTTCAGACAGACGGTGAATCATCCGATCGACACGACTTGTTGTTTTTCGAGGCCTTGCAGCACAAGGTTGAACAGAGAAGTCCCCATGGCGTTTGACGAACTCCAAAGCTTAATGACAAGCATCTACTGAAATATCTAACTGCCTAGATATTGCGGCCAGCTTCATTCCTTCCTCCCTCAAACGACAAATTTCCCGGCGTTGGTCTGGTGTGATGTTTTTGCCTCGTCCCATTTTTCTAACGCCAATATAACCTAAAAACTATGAAAAATTGTTTAACTATCAAAATTTCCCCAAAAATCAAGTTACCTGCACAGGCGGTGAGTAGAAACTAAGAAAAAGTCAATTTCCCTATTTATTTGCTCGCATCAATTCACTATATTTACTGTTAATTAGCAACAACTAAATAGGGAACATATAGAATGCTTTCTTCTGCATGTAACAGTTAATTCTTGAATATGTGCTCTACACTTCAATAACAACTTTTATCAAAATAAGTTGTCCGATGTTGATTAGCACGTTATCAAAAGAACTATTACATCATTTCCCTATTTATAAGCTCGCCACTGTAGATCGTGTTGTGGATCGAATCGCATGTGTTTCTGTGGCTGCGAACTTTATAGTTGGCATATACTCATAATTCGCAATATATTATTCAGACAACGACTTAGTGATAAACGAATGAATTTTAAAATATTGTGCAAGTCACAAAATCTTCTTAATAGTTTTAACTTTATTTGGTATATGAGCCTATAACTTTAGCGAGCATTTTACACTGCTGAGTCACCAAGTAGGACTAGAACAACAATCCGACCACATCAGTGACAATTGGCATCAACACTTTAAAGGATGTTGCTCTCTCTCTCTCTATAAAACTATGTATAAAAAGTTGTAGAAACGTTCGATTCGAATGGGTATAAAATTTAAAATGCACCTTATTGATTTCCAAGAAATGTCGAAAATCAAGCTAAAACCTTTGAAATCCAGATTGTGGTTAGCTTAAATTTATGGTCAAGAATGCTGACGAAAATACATCACTCTACGAATTTAATCCTTAAATATACTTATCAATACATAACACACAAAAAGAAAAGAATTTAATTAATCTGGCAGGCATCAGGACTTTCACTTTCATCGACCCATAAAGGTAGCCGGAATGCAATCACAACGTATTCTTAGTTCAAAATGCAAATATCCAGAACCCGACTTCGTATTTAATGTGTGGAACGCATAAATCATCCTGCGTAACCCTTTTAAGCCAATTTGCATACAATTGTTCATCTCTCTCTATGCCGTGAATTGCCTTAGACAAAGGACTATACTTACTAAGAATTATTTATGTACATGCATGAATATTCTAAATTTTGAAAATCCATGTGGTTCCTTTAGCCTCCCCTATGTTGCACTTGAAGATCTAACTCTTGCACCAACAAAATTATGCTGATGGACCACAATTTTACGGTCGGAAACTTCTTGTGGCCATGGTCGAATGAAGACCATTGGCTATAGTTTCGAAAACTGCGTCACACCATTCAATCAACCATTCATGGCTTGAGGAAGGAAGCGAACACATATTTGAAATTCAATTAGTAACCACTTTTGTCAACACACGAGTCCATTGCAGAGAGTGCTGTTTGCTATTTTTTCCATATTTTTTTATTCGTTCTAGTAACGAGTTTTCGGTGGGAAAAGTTGGTGTGCACATGGAGGTTTTTGTTTTTGGGGAAACTGAATAAACGCATTGGAATCAAACGCTTTCACTTGGAAAATCAAATGCACTCGTTGACTGAGGTTTAATTTTGAAGGACTTCATCTCATTCGTATTTTTTTAACAAAAACAAAAAATAAGTAGTCCCATAATTAAGCCTTATGGGACATCATCATCAAACTTATAAAAGGGTAGAGGATTGGCTCTCTACAAATACCAGTTAACCGTATAGAGGTGTTTTGTTGTTGATGAGAGAAATTGAAACAGAAATCAAAACCTTTTGAAAAATCTACCAATTCCGGTAAAGTAGGAAAGGCAATTAGTTTGAGTCACAAGTTTATCGCATTTTATTAACGTTAAGCCCGTGTGTTGTTTTGATTTTATCGGATACGTGTTTCCAATTTTTAACAATCGACCCCATTCGGAACATTTTGGTGCTTGTTACTGAGACCAATGTATCGGGATTCCACATCTTTTCGAAAAACTGTTTTTTACAGGTTTTGTATTTAAAAAAGTTAATTATCAAAGGGGCTGTACTGATTGTACATCTCTCTGTTTTCTTGCGTTAAGCTGAAAACAAGGATGTGAGATATTTGGAATGAGGTGTCGTTTAAGCGTAATTAATATTTTAAACAGTTTTCTGGAATGTTATTTTAGCATGGCCTGTGTGGGGTGGCTCAAAAGTTATGATAATCGGTTATTTTCAGTTCTCATGGATTTCAAAAAAATACCTAGGTCAACATAAACAAAACATAAATTGGCCACGATTCCACGGAGGAACATTCAGTTGAAAAAAGATGATTACCAACACCTCGGGACTATGCTTACATTGAAGATGCACGCCGCGAAGTGCGTCCATCCACGTCCCTCAGTGAAGACAACATGGAAAAAGTCGAAGATGTCGTGCTTGCAGTTCGAAGGGTGACCATCAGGCTGTATCTGAGGGATCTCGTATAGCAGTGTTCATAGGATCCTTGCCAACGAATAACATATGAAGAAGGTCTCCGCGCGTTGGGTGCCGAGAATTTTAACCGACGCGAAAAAGAAGAAGCGAGTCGTTATTTCGAGGGTGAATCTCGAAAAGTTCCAACTGGATCAGGAGAATTTGTTGTAAAGTTTCATAGCCATAGACAAGACCTGGATCCACCATTTAGATCCAGAACCCCAGCAACAATCAATGACCTGAAAGCGACCCTCTTCAGCGATGACGAAGAAATTTTAATTGTCGAGATCGGAAGGGTTTTTTGGGACCCAGAAGGAATTTTTGTTGTGGAATATTTGGAAAAGGGGGTCAATGTTTCAGGATTCAAACTGCTTGAAAACCCGCCCTTTTTTCCAGATTAGCTCAGTTACTTCTGCCTCTTTCCTCGGCTCAAGGAAAACCTTCGTGACAAGAAATTTGAAGACGACAGTGATGGCCGCTGTTTAGGCCTTTTGGGAGATTCAAGACAAAGAATGTTTTCTAAGGGCGTCCTGGGTATTATATTGCTTTATACTTATGATCATTTCCCTCGCATGTCTAAAATTGGACTTAAGGGTAAACTAATGAGCGTTCCGAGCGAGTCGAGTGTTGCGGCCAGAATGTTATTTGAATGCAATTGGTTTATGCACTGTGGTATGAGAGAAATGAGAAAGTGCAAGACGCAGTTGCGTTAAATATTTATCCCGTTTATATGAAGGATTGAATCCGGCTTCAATCCGGAGGAAGTGCCATATAAACTCGATCCGATCATAAAATTTGTGTGGAATCGGATTCAGTTTTTGCATTGAAACGCGGACAAAAATTTTGCCAAAAAAACAGACGAAAGAATTTTTTGAATCTATTACTGTCCGAACGGCCCCAGAAGCGTGGGTGCCCGTGTTTAGTGGTTAGTACGTTGGTTGTTTGGACCTTACGATCATCGTCGAGTAAGCTCTTCTCCCAGATAGATTCATATAAGGAATATCTATCAGCTATATTTTAAGCACTGAGACCATGAATTCCTTGCGGCATTTTCAATACTTTGGATTAAATTCCCATCTGATATCCCAAAGATCTCTGCTTCTAAGTTGTGCACCGTATTGCATTTTTGTTTGGTATGTTTTAAAAAACTTGATTGCTGGGCTTACGCGTACAGTTGCCGTAAATGCAACTGTATGTATGAATATCAAGCCCGAAAATGCGCTTTATTTCAATTAATTTTTTACAAGCAAAAGAAGAAAGAATCTATGGAAAGTAGAAACATTTTCTATTTTTATTCTGTAATGCCTTTTCCAGACCCGATGTCTGGTTGTCTTCAACTTAATCTCTTGAAGTATAGATCCTTTAGTATGGCGTGAATAAAATAACCTGTCGGGAAAAAGAAGATATTTTTGCATATTAACTCACCGTCTTTCCGGGTATGTTTGTAATTTAAAAACGTAAGAAAAGTTATGATGAGCTTCGAACAAGATTTGGTTATTGAAAAAAACGTATACCAACAAAAAATAGATATTTTAAAATTTTTATTATTATTATTACCCCAAAGCTCAGTTCGATGCATATGTACATATCTTTTTGTATAAAATTGATTACGTTTCATCATGTGAAGTTTCATCACCGTAAACTTTTTTTTTCAACTTTATTTAAAGGCAGTTTTTCATTGCATGGACCATTTTTATCTTTATTTCATTTTATTTTACAATGAATAATGTATTTTGTGTTATATGTATATGTATATATATAAACATATATATTATAATTGGGTTAACTGTTATTATTTACCATTCTGATTATTAAATATGTCCCGTAGTCTTCTCTCTTTTATCCAAAATGTCGCTATAATGAAATAAATTTATTTGAATAGTTAATAAAAACTTTAGTTGACAACTTACGTGTTATGTTTTAAGCTTAGACATTCCTCTTTCTTCTGGAGTCTGAGATTCAGTAAAATGTTTTGTTGTTTTCTTTTTAATAAAATATGAGCGGAGAATGATGCCCCCTCTCGTATACCATTCGCAATCGTCACATCCATCCGTTCATATCGAGACTATAGATTATTGGTTCTCAAAGACGTTATGTGCGTCGATTGTTTGGATTATAATTCCGTGAATTGGCTAAGAAAGAAAAGAATACGTTGTTTGTGTAGGGGTTAAAAAATATAACAATTTGCTATGGTTTACATTAGGTTCAGCTTTGTTTTCAAGTTCGGGACTGGGATTGATTGGGAAGAGCGAATCAGATAATTTTTGAAGGCGAATCAGACTTTCTACATTGTGAAAATTTACGAAATAACGCATTTGGAATTCGAGATATCCTATTGTCTGTGCTGACCCCGGAGAACAAATTAGATGCGCGTAGTCTACGAGGCATACGATGATGTGGCAAAAATCCGTCGACTACAAAGACTAGAGACCACATCAAGCGAGTGTACAATCCTTCAGAGAAGAGTGTCTTCGAATCCCAGCCACCAGGTTAGAGAAGACAAATTGAAGACCGAAACTCCGGCTCAAGAATCAAGCAGACGCGTAAGTGGAAAGTAGCTTTAGCATGACCAGACTTCCAACAATCGAGATGGTCCGTTTATTAAGTATCTGCTTAAGACTATTAGCCGACCAATGATTAGGTTTCGGTTTGGGCCACATTTCGGTCGAAACTTTTCATGAATTGTTGCGCGTCGTTCAGTTAACAGCTTGTTTCGGGATAGGTCTTGGTCCATGAGTCGTGGTGTATGGCCGCCATCCGGGTATAAGTGTTGAGTTTGTGTTGTTTTCTCGCGCATAAACTGCCTGAAGGTGTGATGTTGAAAAATACCCTTTATTTGATAAACAATTTCAACATGTCTAAATATGGTAAGTTTTAGTTTCGATTTTGGCCGAAGATCCGGTCGCAGTTTTGGCTGAAAATCCTGTTTCAAATCAAACCATAATAGGCAGAATATCGTGTAAGTTTTCTAGGCAGAATTGACCCATACAGTAGTGAGCACAGAATAATCATCAATTATTTATAGGTAGCGGCTTTTTCTCAATGACTTCCGATCGCAGTAGACAATTTAATAACTCATTTTAGTGTTTGAAGTGGAAAATTTATTATTTCGAAAATATGCCAACTTATAAACAATTGACAGAAGATCAAAAAGGTGGAATATTTTTATTCACTATTTGAAGTGGGAAAGTTGTCTGTTACTGATATTAGTAAACATGTTGGATGCAACAAGTCGACCGTGAGCAGGTTGCTTAACAAACAAACAAGACATCGGAGGCAGGTGATCGAGTTTTACACCGATTATCAATGATGAACCGATTTGCGACAGCGGTACAAATTAAAGCACAGTTTGTGGAGTCAAGCGGAGCTAAAGTTGGTGTACATACAGTGCGCCGAAGGCTTCGGGAATTCTTGTCGCCCCGCAAAAAAAAAACCATATACGGATCTGATGGAATCCAGTACATGCGGCGAAGAACTGGAGAGCACTTAAAATTGCCTCCAGCGACGGGTAAAGCATCCAGCCGGCAAAACAAAAGGTGTTTTTCTTACTACGGAATATGAGATTTATGCTTCGTGAAATGAAGTGTTAACTCAGAAGTTTACAAAATTGATAACATCAACGTCATCGTTGCAAAATGGTAAGCCCCTTTGTTTGTGCACTTCTGCTTTAATAACTTTTAAATAAATACTCAATAAAATAAAAAAAATTGCAATTAATTTTTTTCACTGATTAAAGAAGATATGATTGGAGAAGGGAATTTCCACACTCGACTAGTCACGTAATTCGCCGGACCTTAATTCTGAATGAAATACCCGCGGAACATCTTCACAGTTTAGTGGATTCAATTTCAAAGTGAATTCATGACGTTAAAAATAAAGGAGGTGCTTCAAAGTATTTAATATGTAAACCAATTGTATGAATATAAATGTTCCTGCATATGAAATCCAATATGTTCATGGCCTAAAACACTGAATGAATTCTGAAAAGGGTTGCTAACTAATGCAAAGGAAATGTTGTTCTTTTTTCCAGAATTTATTGGAATTCCCAATTTGTTGGATTTCTGTACCTGCAGCTTATAGTTCTATGTGTACTTTTATTTGGTACAAGTTTTTTTTTTTTCATTGACAAAGTACGAAGAACTGAAAAGAGATGTGGATTCTATTCGTGTTGTAATTTCTGTGCCCGCTACAGTACAATAACCGTTTAGATCACTTTGCAACTTCTGCAGGAGCTAGTACATTGTGATTTTCTCAACCATTTCAAAGTCTGGATGATCCGATGAAATTTAACAGTTTTCTAGTTTGTGGTTGACGCCTAAGACTAAATGCAGGCTTTCTACATCTAGTTGTATGACATATTTCTTCCACATTGGGAAAAGCGCAATTTTGCGTAGGAATTTTGCGCAAGTTTGACGCGGAAGACTTTGAATAGGGAGTTCGGTTTGTATATATTGAGTTGCCACTACTTAACGAAAGCAACAGAAAATGCACTTGTGTAGTCATTCTGATGCTCGATTTTTTTTCTTCCAGTGTTCGTTAATTAGTTCGTTTAAGAAATTATGTGAAGACTATATTCGTCTCTAATTTGGTATAGTATTCCATGCCCATATCTCAACGATACATCCAGAGCATATATTTCCTTACATTGAAAATAACTTCATTTATGTTTTTATTTTTTTGTTTATTATTAAAGTTTTGTTAAATATTATGTGATATTATTTGTTTAATTGAATAACATATCGTTTGAAATTGGGGGTTAATTTTTATGAATTTTAAATTTTTATAGTATTATTATAATAGTACGGTACATATTTATGTTTAGAATTAGTATTATAATTATGAACATAAAAAACATTATTTTACGAACATTTCATTAGAACCCTCGCCCTCTTTCTTTGGCTGCTAAAAACATAACAGGGGATAAAAATGTGTTATTTTAATTTAAAAAGGCAGCAAGAATGAGGGCAGCGAAACGATGAGAACATTAACAGCACCGAAAACAAGCTTATTTGGATTTGTTTGCGAACTGATACGGAGCGGTGCGTTGGCGTCCGCCGCGAACATTGTAATTGTATGATGTTGCTTGCTGTGATGATGCTTGATGCTGATTAGCTACAATGATTATTTTTTTGTTTTTGTTTTATTTTTACTTCTATTTTGTTTTGAATAATTTAATCGTTTATGCAATATACTAAATAAGTGTGGATTTGGATAATGAAATTTATAGGAAGAATTTGTTCTTTTGAAAAGTTTACCTGAGGCATAGGATTTCTGTTGGTAACCGACATTAAAGTACTGCAATTGATGCGGTTGCTGTTGCTGTTGTGGTTTTTGGTATCCGCTGTTGCCGCCATTCTCGTTACTGTTGTATCGCGGTCTAGTAAGATTTATTACTTTTATTTAAATTAAAACATTTGCCCTGTGGACCATAGGTTAGAACTTACTTATTGTAATTCTGATGCATAGGCTGTTGGTATTGGGGCTTTGGATTGGCGGCGGCCATTTGGGCACGTTGGGCAATTTTCTTCGCTGCCTCGGGATCTTCCATTAGTTCGCGCAGTTGCTCCTGACGAATATCGTCGTGTTTGTCGGGTATAAGGTATTTACGAATTTCAGCCAATGCATAGGCAACGCGTGCATACGCCTCGGCTGGCGGTGCTATTGTTGAAATCTCCACGTGTAGCGGAAGATTCAAGTGGGCATACTTGGTGTCTGTTGAGTTACGTAGCTCCTCTTCGCGGGCACGATCTTTCATTGAGAAACGTCCCAAGATCACAATTTTACATTGGGTCTCCTCCTGCAGGCGACGCAGGGAGTTACCCTTGGGACCAAGAAGCTTGCCAACATAGTTAAACTGAAATGAAAAAGGATTTTTTTGTTGTCAATGCAAATGGTTGTAGTGTTCCGATCTGTAGAGCACGTTATGATTAATTAGCTCTCACTTTGAATAGGGTAAATAAGCCTAAAGGTATTATTTTGTAGGTAGGTAGTATCGGGTCGAACACATTCTGCATGATCTGTAAAAATGAAACCATACTATATGGGAGCGCATCCGTCAATCTATCGTATTGGTTGCGAATATTTAAGTGGACTTGTATGATAAAAGAAAATCAGCATTTGAGATTAAAATTAATGAAAAATGTACGTGCACGCCTCACGAAAAAGCTAAGGCGAAAAAAATTGTTAGCAGTATCTACGAACAACTTGCACTGTATGAAAAGCTAATGTATAAATTCAACTTTACAGCAACGCCTTTTCAGTTTGGCATGCATGTATTAACATTGAATCAGATTATTCTGTTACAGTTTTTTATTCATTTCCGAAACGTTATCAAGAAAGATAACAACTAGAGCCACAGTACATTCACTTTTGTTCACTAGGGAATTCAATTAATAATGAAACCTTTATGTCTGCAGCGTTGTCCACACTAGCTTAAGCTATTCAACGTAGAAAACTGATTTTTTCTAGAGTAAATAAACTAAAAACACTGATATCTAGCAGTCTGGAACTGGAATGGGGTGTTAACCAAATAAGCCATGTCCATCTAGCCATTGTGAGGATTCCGAGTGTTGGTCATTAAATACAAATTACTTCATAGCATTTTCATCCACGACCTCTGTAGCTCAATTGTGCATTTTCACGTGTTTTAATGTTGGTATATCTTGGTGCAGGAAAAGGGAAACACGGCACGGCAATTTATGATTTAGTGCCAACAAATGGAATTTTAAAAAGTCTAACTTAGACCATACATATGTATATGTAATTCATCTCTTTATCTTTTATCTCCACCAGAAACAAAACAGTTTTTCCACTGTGATAGCTAAACGCTTGGAGTAGCCCTAAGCCTGCATATTATAGTGAAGAGGTTTAGTTGGAAAATTTTTAAATTTATTATCCACAAGACTTCATTTCTGTAGATACCTAACAATTTCTTTTCAATGACACAAATGTTGCACCTTTACCCTTATTATGTGTTTCCTCTTTCTATTTATAGAACTCCTCCCTTGACCGGCAAGCAAAATAAATAATCTCCATTCCTTTCTATTCTCACCTTCTTATCCTTAATGGGCACATGGACTTTCTGTGAAAGTTTTATTGTCTTCTGCTGGTAGACATCAGCGTAGATCTCACGTGACGGTATCCTTCCAGTCGTATGAACTTTCTCAAGCGCTAAACCAAAACAATTTCCCGAAAATTTATATCAATTAAATTATATTTGACAAATTTCCACTTGTACTCACCGTCGTCAATTAACTTTTGAGCAAGTGGATATTGATTTTCCACCATACGAGATTTTTCCGCTAGCAAATCCTGAACATACTTTGTAGCCATTTCGTTCAGCCGCACTCTTCCATTTTCATTATGATCCTCTACTCCATTGGTATCCATTTCCATGTCACTCATATTTATCGTTTTCTGTTTGGGTATTCTTTTAACTGATTATCCTTTAAAGGAATTATGTGAGGAAGAAATGAATCTTGATATTTTTTTATCTAGAAAAAGAAATGAAAACCGATTTGCTTTTCGGAGAAATTAACCGCACGTATTGAAGATTTTCTGGATTCTGATGACGATTGACGAGCTGCAATGGCGACGATAATTTTTAATTTGACTTTTGCGTTGAGGCGCGTCACTAGCGTGGGTTATTTGGGAGTGTGTACGGCGAATGCCGGCAAGATATGCCGGTATGTTGGGCAAGGTAGACCTCTGGTGAATCACAATAGTATTATAACTATTAAAATTGTTGTGTTTTCAAAACCAGCTGGTTGTTGTTAAAAAGGCTACATGTTGCACGGTACAACAAAGTTTCTGTGATATATTTTACTAAAAATGATAAAAAAAATATTTTATCATGCACGCAATTTGTTGTTATATTCTTTTAAAAAACAAAATTATATTCTTGCTTGGGTTTCTTCAAATCGTATTCACCTAAAAGAAATATGAGTTCTTTTCCTATTCAGGGCTTAAATTGAGTTGTTTGGCGAGTACCAAATAAGCGACCATTCCTAAGCTTAGGAAAAGAAAGAACGTCAATATTTGAATTGTTTTATTTGGGGACATCCCACTGACAGTTGCTCTTAGTGGCTCTAAGTCATCAGTATACAAAAACACAAGTGTGTTACGATCTACTTTTTATATTAAGAATTCAACTACTACTCAAAACGTTTCACCGTTCAAATTAACAGAAGAAAAACATAGTCGTCAACTGCAACTCCTATGTGTCAACGTATACAAATACCGATACAATTTTTGATTGCGTTTTTCTTTCAACGTGACATGCATATCATTTTGTTCAATTATGCGGGTTCGCATATGTTGAAAGAAAAACAACAGGATGTAGGCTTACCATTAGATTTTTTTCTTTCAACCCCTTCAAACTACCTTACCGATAAGAAACCGCATCGCCGACAGCATATTAAAAACGCCATTTTGCATTAAAAAAATTGATTTTATTCGTGAAGGTGCGATCTGAATTTCATAATTGAAAGCGAAACTGTGTGTTGTATTTCGTGTACGGAAATAACATTTTGAACTAAATAAAAATGCCTAGATCATACGATAGAAATGAGTACAATGATGATAATGATTATAAAAGAAAAACGCGCGACGAAGAGGTCAGCCATCACCAGCAGCAGGATTCCGTACCGCTAAATGAAAAAACCAATGAATATTTACAAGACTGCCTTTCGGAAAAGAAATCCGTCGACAAAAAGTACCCAATATGTAAAAAACTTTTGGATACAGGTAAGAGATCCTAAAGGTTTATGATTGGACATTCTTTATTTGTTATTGTTTTTTTTATATAGAAATTGAAAAGGTTCTTGTAAGTGCACGCATTCCTCGTGCCGAAACATTTGCAAATGTGTACAGTGAAAAACCCATACGAATTGCACAAAAGGTAATCTTCCCCATCAGGGACTATCCAAAGGTAAGTTATGAGAAATAAACAAAATTAAAGGAAGGCTTTTGATATTATCTGTATTTCAGTTTAATTTTGTTGGCAAGATCCTCGGTCCAAAGGGCAATACACTGCGTCAATTGCAGGAACATACACAATGTAAAATGATTATTTTAGGAAGAAATTCCATGCGAGATCATGACAAGGAAGAGGAACTTAGATCTTCGGGTGATCCGAAGTACAATCACTTGAATCGAGATCTTCACGTTGAAATATCTACAGTTGCTCCGCCATCGGAGGCATATGCTAGATTGGCATACGCCTTGGCTGAGATAAGAAAATTCCTGGTGCCCGATAGCAACGATGAGATTCGTCAAGAACAAATGCGTGCGATGGATATTGGAAAGGAAAAGCACGTCATGTCGAGATCTTATGGTGGATACAGCAGTCGGTAAGTTATATCAGCCAATACATATAGTCTTCTATCTATCGGTAAATATTTATTAATTGTAGAAGCCCTCCGCCACCGCCAACGTTTGAGAAAACGTCCAAACCAAAGGTGTATAGTATTTTAGAGAAGGCCCGCTACGCAATGGATGACCCTTACCCAGTCAGCAAATCGCAAAGGTATGAATTACAGGTCGAATTAAGCTTTCTTTCAAGTCGCATATTAATAAATCCATTGGTTAATTATTACCGTATAAATTTGTTCTTACATTTCAACATGGAGAAATCAATAATTAAGGTATTTTGTTCAGCGGCTCATTTTTGCCTATTCTTCAAGTTCGCATTGCCTTGATTATTGTATTTTATTCGGCACAAATACGGACAGGTGGCCCTGTTCTGTGTCACGGATTTTTAAGGTCTGTAATATAACTTTTGCTTCTTCGGTTTAACAAGTCATGAAAATTTACAGAAGCATTACAAATTGGATGCTCACCTTTCCAATTTTTATTCAAAATAAAGTTTTTTTTTTTTATTAAAAATATGTACATTTAAAGGCTAATTTTCACGGAAGATCAAAATTATCATAGTTCGAGTAAGAAGGATTTTCATTGGATTGTTATCCATATTTCATTTTTTAATGTACTTATCGAACGTTAAAAGAAAGTAACAAGAAACTAGTAAAAATAAAACTTCTTGCTTTGATAACACATGCTATTTGCCGAAATGTTTACCTGTTTCAGAAATAATTCAATCGTATTAAGGCAGCGAGGTATCTCGACCCGTAAATTATTCCTCTTTTTCGGCTTTTGAATGTTCAGAATATCGTCATCCTTCTTTTCATTCTTCTATTCATCCTGGAAAGTATTGTTTCCACAATTGTTTCAGGATCAGTTTCTTCTATGGCTATTGTACCGTCATCGATATTGAAATCGATCATTAAAAATCACACCTCTTACATCATTGTCTGTTCCAGATCCTCTCGATTTCATTGGTGTCTTCGATCTCACATGTCGTTAAACTTTCATCTTCATCATCCCATTTCTCAGTATTAATGACAATGGAATCCTGTACCTGAATTATACCAATGTCCATCGACTACTCAAGTTTGACGAATTTGAGCTTATCTTGATTTGGGTGAGCTGGGCTATTTTAACTAGGAACAATACCTTCCAATAAGACATTCAAAATTGTTCATCCAGTTTCAAAAGCCTGTTGATTAAGTATATAACCCACTGACAATGATTTTATTTTGTTAAAACAGCGAGGATTTTTGTTCTTTCCGTTTAACTTTTCTGAGCCAGTCATGTTTGATCCCACAAGGCATGTAACTCTTTCCTTACTGCAAAACAATTCTCCGCTCCGAAAAAAATTCCTGTCTCATCGACAGTGAAAATGTCATCCTGTCTGAATCTTGCGACAATACCTGCGAGTTGTTGTTTCCGTTCATTGACTTTCGATATACAGTGAAACCTGCGTAAGTTGGCCAGCTGCGGTGCAAGCATTTTTGGCCAACTTATAAGGGTACCTATGTATTTTTTTTTTTAAAACTTTTTTTAAAGAACTTCGCTTTTATCCATACTGTGCGTTTATTAAAACAAATTAATTAAAAACAAACAAAAAAAAATCAACAAAAGAAGTTTTCAATACATATAGTAGGTACATATGTATTTTATAAAAAGCAATATGAACTTACAAAATATGTACATAAAACGAAACAAAATTATGTTTGAAAATATTTATTCAACGTTGTTTGTTTTAGGATTTTTGATTTGCCTTTATGTTCCTCGATTTTTGTTTTCATGTTCAGTACTGCTGAAATTAGGTCTGGTTGGTTCGTAGAGACATATAAAAGAAGCTGATTAATATTACTAATAGCATCATCGGTGGTAATGGGTTGGTAGTCAACATCTTCATCTTCGTCTTCTTCAGATTCTTCACTTATATCTTCTGTTGTATTATTCTGAACTTTTCTTAAAACCTGTTCCATTATTTCAGTTTCTGATTCGGCCATAACCTCGTGTACAGTCAAACCTTCATCTGCTTTTATAACCTGATCTGCCGGCACCAACTCTGCCCTTATATTTTCAGGTAAGCTTGCTATTGTCTCAGCTATTTGAAGATCGTCGGGAGGACCTTCGGTGGGGTTAGCATCAACCGGAAATCCAGCGCGATTAAAGCATGATTGTATTGTTGATGTCTCGACGTCGTTCCAGGCAGAAACAATCCATCTAATGGCATCTAATACATTCACCGATTTCGAAAATGCACTTCCTGACTCGCACTCATCGATTTTTGCCAAGAGTGATAGAAACATTTTGGATCTGTATCTGCTTTTTACATTTTTGATAATACCCTGGTCCAAAGGCTGGATTTCCGATGTAAGGTTTGGCGTCAAATACTTTACGACGACATTCGAATATTCGTTTAGAGTAGTATGACTCGTTGCATTATCCACGAGGAGGATGATTCGCCTTTTTTGCAGTTTCATTTGTCTATTAATGGAGCAAAGCCAATCGTTGAAAATTACTGTTGTCATCCAAGATTTTCTATTGTGTGCCCACGTGACGATAAAGTTATTTATATCAATTTTATTTTGGCGAAAAACTCTTGGCTTGGCAGCATTTCCAATAATAAGGGGCTTTAGTTTTTCACCTGTTGCACTACAACAAAAAAGAATGCTTAGCCTTTCTTTAGCCATCTTTCCGCCCTTGCACTTTTCGCCTTTAGCAACAAGACTTTTTGTTGGAAGCTGGCGGTAAAACATACCAGTTTCATCTGCGTTAAACTGGTCTTGCGGTGGAAAGTCCCTTAAAAGTTGAGGCAGGCTGCTTTTCCAATTGGTTGCAGCTTGATGGTCAATATTAGCACTCTCGCCACACAACACTCGAAATTGTATATTATTTCTTTTTCGAAAACTTTCCAACCACCCATTGCTAGCATGAAAGTCTTCAATTTGTAGTTCATCTGCCAATAGTTTGGCTTTTTCTTGCAGTAATGGACCACTGATGGGGATGTTTTTTGACCTGCATTTCTGGAAAAATAAGAGAACCCCAAGGTTTACGTCTTCAAAATTTGTTTTTCTCAACTTTCGCTTCCTTTCATCGGAAACATTATTCTCTAATGCATCTAAAATTTTTTTCTTTTGCGCCTTTATGTTGCCGACAGTTGACTTCGAGATTCCAAATTTTATTGCCAAAGTCCTTTGTGATGCCCCGTTTTCTAGTTCCTTCAAAATGTCTCCTTTTTTAGTTAACGAAAGCTCAACTATAGATTTTCTTGGTGGCATATTGAAATCTAAGACAAGACTCTTAGTATGTAAATTGAATATATCGACGTGTTTCTCTTACATTATGTAGATCAATCCTTAAAATTATCCACTGTTTTTGTTTTTTCCTGATTTTGCACGAACGTCCGAGAGACACTGAAGTCATTCACAAACTCTAGAAATGAAGTCATCTATGTTCCAACAAGATTTAACACGAACGTTATTTTACCGCTATGTTCGTCTGAACATTTTTTTCAGTGCAATTTTAAACACACACAACAAAATGCAAACGCCACAAGGGCGACCAGCAGATGATTGTATTGGTGGCCAACTTTCGCAGGTTATTTAGTACGAAAGATGAAATAATATATGAAAATGTGCGGCCAAGTTCCAAGATAGACAGGTGGCCAACATACAGAGGTAGTTGGAGGAACATTTGTATGCAATTTTCTTGGTGCTACTATATACTGGCCAACTTCGGCAGGTGGCCAACTTACAAGGGTGGCCAACTTGACAGGTTTCACTGTATCGGCAAAAGCAATTTCACCGGATAAAACTTTGCTATGAATCTACTTGCCACTTGCCTTGAAATGAGCATAAACGAGATCGTTTGGAAATTGATGTGTTTTTTTTTTTACATTGAACAAATAGTTGTCGCATTATTGCCCCGCGCACTTTTGAACCATTTTAAAACGTCTTTGTGAACATTCTCAAATTCACACAACTTGCTATGCTTTACCTGACCACTTACAGAAGAACTACTGAATCGGAGCTTTAATTGTTCTCTCTGAGAATATATCGACGAAAAGGTACTGCTGGATAGGCTTAAATCTTCATCAACTACATATTTTCTTTTGATGTTTTTTCTCTTTGTCGCCTAGTCGAATGTTTTAACTTTTACTTGCCAATGTTAATGTCGATCTTGCTTTACTTGCTCGAGTTGTCTTAACTCTTTTATATGCAATTTGTTTCAGTTGGTTGTTATAAAAAGTCAACACCAAAAATCTCACTGTAATTTTGTTTCTTCTTATACATTACGATTTTAGACCACGAGAACATGATGTTTATGACCACCATGACTATGGTAGGTACTCCCCACCACCAAAGCATTCTTCATCCCATGGCCACTACGAAAGTTCCTCCTACGAGAGAGGAGAGTACCGCCGCGAACATCCATCATCGTACTCTCAAAGCGGGTACCCAAGTAAGTTTTCTCCTCAATTTTCAGCATATTACTTTCAGTACAGTGCATATGTGTGAGCATGTTCGTTGAGTGAATGATTGAGTTTGTAAAGCAAATAATTTTTTCTTTAATCGTTCGTTTCGGTTTGCTTTGCGGTGTTAAAATACAACAAATGTGTTTATATTTCTCGCAAAATCGGTCTTCAGCTTTAAACCAAAATTAAATCATTAAAATAAAAGAATCTCATACAACAACAAAAAAAACACAATATATAGCTGTACATGTTCAACTTCAAATGCAAGCAAATTTTCAAAAAACAAGAAAAATGAACATATAAACCAACATAAATTAAATATTCTGACAAAAATAATAATTTCCCCAAAAAAAAACATATCTCTAAATATAAATCTAAAATTTATAGAAACAAGCAATGGTCGTTCATCAGCTTACAGACCCACCAGCTCGAATCACTATGAATCTGGGTCGACTCGTTCCCGTGAGAATGTACGCTACAGAGCCGCTCCATATCCAAGAGTTCGTTAAATAATATTTTTATTAAATTCAACAAGACACAAAAACAAAATAATAATAATTAACTAATATAAGTACTACGTATTTGTGACACAAAAATTAAATAGGAAAAAACGAAACAAAAAACTATATAATTACTCAAAAAAAAAACTATTACAAAAAAATAAATAAAAATAAATTTATATTCATGTAAACAAACATTATATGACATTTATTCTTTATTTCAAAAATCAAATTGTAAAACTAGAATGTTTCATTTAAACATAAAAGGAAAAAACAAAAGTATAAAACATTCGACGACCTTTCTTTAATTATTCCCTAAAAAAGAAAAAAACTGAAATATAATCAAACGACAAATATAAATTTAATCAAAATAACAAAAAATAACCACCAAGAAAACGCAATAACGGAGGAGAAATTTGAAACTAAAATACAAGGAAATAAAATTAAAATCGTTCGGGTTTACTTTGTAAAAGTTTAATTAAAAAACAAAAACATTCTACACAAGAAGAACGTTCGCGCTATGAATTACAATGTATTTCCAGATTTCTTATCTATTCGCGGTTACGGAAAGACTTGTGTACTATATATTGCACTTAATGAAAGCTATTCTGATGCACATCCCGTTCAGCCTTTCGGGTTTCGGATACTTTATATTTTAATCAATTCGGTAATTCCGTTTTAATACCCACGTTCAAAGGACTAAGCAAATGTCTTGTTTAAAAAATGTGCAGTTGCATTCCATATGTTTGCATCAAGTAAGAGTTTTGAATGAGTTTTAAAACATGAAGTTGAAGAGTAAGTTTGTGCGCCACTCCGGCATTTGTTTTGCTCTTACCTTGTGTATAGTGAATTTATTCTCTTAATACTGGAAGTCATTTGTATGTGATAATCTAGGCGTTATCGTAGAAATATATTTATAATGAGTCCTTATATCGCCCTTGTTTCTTTAAACTTTAATATTTGCGAACAATGTGTTTCGCCTGCAAAGAAACGTTTCTATTTAAGTCTGGTCAAGTCAATAAAAAGAAGCATTTAAAACTGTCGAATGGTTTACTTAACCAACTTAACCAAAAGTCTCAGACTGTGGCTTTGTTCTTAAAGTTCTCAAATGATATTAAGATCGTTTTTCTCCGACATCCATATTATGGATGATGACTCCATAATAAGAACTTGAAGCTCGTCAATTAGCAATTTTGATGGTCTATCATTAAGTTCCAGGAAATCAAGACGTAACGACGGCGGAAATAAAATTTGAAACTAAAAATAACGTTTTTACGTACTCAAAACAAAACTACTACTGATCATTATTTTTCCACAAAACAAAACTTAAAACAAAAGAATAAAAATTATTCAACTAAGTGACGACTAAGATAATAAAAGAAAATCTAGGAAATCTTTAATAACAAAAAAAATATTCCCAAATGTTCCACTTTAAAAAAAAAATATACATTGAATATTTTAAACCTAAGAACCTTTATTTGAAATATAAAAATAGAAAAAAAAAAACAAAAAGTGTACAATGGACTATTTTAATTTTATTAAACAAAATAATCTTTATTTCAATTGGAATAAAAAATTATACAAATGAGTTTTGCAGTAAAATATTGTTTTAATAAAAATTGCAACAATTGGATGTTAATTTAAACGTGTTTAAAAATAATAAATCACGAATTAAAATGTTTCGCAAAACAAATCAATAAAACATTCGACTTGACTTATTTAATAAATATTAAACAGCTTATATTTAACAAAAGGTAAAACAATTATTTTTAATTCGTTACACTAAATAATCTATTTTATTACATAAAAATCTAAAGAATTTTGACTTGCAAGACATATTTATTCAATTGCAATCATCAAGTGTTTAAAGAAAAGATTTATTTAAAACAATATCAATTTTTATAAGGTAAGTTCAGTCGCCGATTGAAAAACAGGTATCCCAGCGAATTTAATTTGAAGATTCAATAATATTTCAAGCAAAATATTTAATGAGAGCTTACAAAGATAATGTTTAATCCTGAAAGCAATAAAAAATCGGAAGGCGTCAAGAAAATAATTGCTACATTATTAAGCTATGTAGCAATTTACAAAACTTAATTGCGTTAAATGAAAAAACAGTAAAGGAACACAAATATAAAGAACAAAAACAAAACAACGTGCATATGTTACATATAAAACCAAAATAATTTGAACGTACTATCTTTAAACTTTTATTTCTTCGATTAAAAAAACGGTGTTCTTTTATCAAAATTCAACACAAAATCAATCAACAAATTTTAATTATAATCAAATCAAATCTACTTATGTAAAAAAAGAATTTTCATTTATTTGAGCATTTAAATGCAAAGACTCCAAAAACATCGGAGGCGTCTTTTCCACCTGAACTTCAGAATTTGTTCATTATCCTTGAACCAAGCCCTTTATATTTACCCCATTAATGATCAAAGGATCGTTGAATGAATGAATTCTGCCAAATATCAAATTCCTTTCACATGTTCGAGTTAATCCGGTTAAATATCTGTTTTTTGATACAGCCTTTTAAAAAGGGTTCGTATGATCTCTCACTTGAGCTCAACTTTATTATGGGACTACTAATTTGATCTGCGAACGGTTTTAACATTTCTCACTAAAGGAGAACTTCTCCATTCGAATAATATGTCTAGAAAAGACTGAATAGTAAAAAAAAAAAAATATGGTAAGAACAGATAATTCCTTTTTTGGACTGATATGTTACAAATGTTCGTTAAATGAATTATTAATCCTAAAAAAATGATTGCGGCATCATAAACAAAGAAGTTCATCAATTGCCATTGAAGCAGACATTCAAGGACTGCAAAAGTTCTTGGGGCACTTTCCTGATGCAAACGTATTTTGATAACTTTTAGAACACTATGACTGGTCATCTGCCCTTTGACTTGAATTCAATGTTTTTTTTTTCGTCACCCATAAATATGTATCCTTTTCCTAAATTCACTACACTACGAGTATTATTTGTCATGTTTGCTTGTAAACCTTTAATTTGCTCATGATTAACACGCATGTGAAGAAAAAAAACGTCAACGTGTCTACACAATGGAAGATGAGGATCTTGAACGTGATCAAAACAAGGATGCTTCGATAGAAGCAGGCAAATATAAAAGTAAGAAAAAAATAATTTATTTTATAAATTTAAAAAGTGAGGTCAAATAAAGCATTCGTTTAAGTTATTTTACAGAAAGAATAAATATGAATATTCGGATAAGTGCTGCCTTTATTATTCTACAATCTCAATCCCAGATTTTCAAATTGTCATTATCGCATTCAATTTAGATGCAAAAACAAAAAGAACACAAAAATGTTATTGGAACTGGAGACCGTTGCAAGAGGATTCGTATTGATGAACATTTTTGGTTTTTGTTTTTAATGCCTAAGCATGTATTTTTGTGTGATAAATTAAGATCAAGGAAGAAATTTCATATTTTCATTACGCGGAACCTTACGTCGACAATCCCACAGCTAGGAAAACTTCAACTATTCGAACATCATTATTGTAAGTGTGTTTGAAGTGCTTTACCCTCTTTGAACAAAAGTGTAAACAAAAATTCAGAGGCCACATATGCTGTACTGCAGTTATGGTGTTCCATAAGAAAGCTTGATTTATACCAATACCTACGGCCCTTACGAGACACGATACAATTGCGCAAACCTAAGCGGATCATATTCAATCCTTCTTCGAAAAAAAATAATAATGCAATATTATTTTTATTCAATGAATTCGTAGCTCACATAATTTCATATATTCCTGAGTTTTGAATGTTTGTTACTTGCCAACAAACAAAAAATCTGTCAATTAAGGGAAGCCTGTAGGGTGTGCAAAAAGGATAATTTTTTAAACCGCTTATCAAAGAAAAATTAATGAATTCTGATAAGCGGTTGGTGAGGAAACTGTGCAAACGTATCACAAAACTTGATTTTTCAGGAAACCAGTTTGTTCAATGGCTGCAATTAAATTTTAAACATTTTTTGAGGCGCTTCCCGGCGTCCGAACGTTGCGTTTTTTATATATTTTTTTTTTTAATCTATAAGCTCCCCCTAAATCAGCGATAAAGTAAAATCTAGCTAGGTCTTATGGTTAAAATTAAGATAAACTGGAAAAATAAATACTCTTAGTATTCTGACGCGTGGACCGGGTTCATTTCCCGAGTGACAAACGACTGGAAGATAGTAAAATCGTTCTTCATATTGACACACGTCAAAAGATTGACTTCTTAAAGTAAAGTGCACATTTTCAAAAAGATAAATGTACATTTGTTCTTACTAAATTTCCGCACATCCTTTGCTTTTGATTTGTGTTTTTATAAGGGTTGTGAACCCATTAAGGGATTTAACAAACGTGTATATGTGGAGAAACAATGATTTGATACCTCGTCCGGGAACTTATGGACGGTAATGTGTATCTGGAGTTGGTAACATTGCCAAATATATACATATATGAAATCGCCTACACAAAAACAAACATTTCTCTCCCCTTCTTTTTGGTCTCGTGTCTTCCTTTTCTCTCATCGATTATTTGAATTCACCACAGCGGGGAAATCGTGATTAAAAAAAAATGAAAATAGTCTTTTCTATGTATGTGTAAAAATTTAATTTTCTATCAAGCTTTCCTCCTAGTAAATGAGAACCAAGTCAATCACTATAAAAGTTTCTTTCAAAGTATTCGGTTGGCTTGTTCGCGAAGTTGTGAAAATATAATATAGAAAACAGATTTGGAATTTCCTCCAAATAAATATTGATTGAAAACGGTAAATTTTTAGACATTAGAACTTGATGTTTATTGTTAAAAATTAAGTGAGTTTCCTTTTCCATTTGGGAATTCGGTACATAAAATTATAATAATCGCCAGGCTGTTGGAAAAGAAAATGTCTGATCGCTATTTTTTTTCTATCAATTGAAATTTTGATACCTTTGAGGCATCATAAATGTTGTTTTTCTATATAAAATGTTTTTTAAATTAAAAAATTCAATCGTTTTGAAATCACATATGACACATATGGTATGTGCTTCCTGTACCGCTGCGTGTATATACATTGTACGTTCAATTAAGCAATTTGCTTTCTGACCGCATCGAGGACCATATTTTGTTAATAATGATGATTGCACAGTTTAATGTGCCATCACAGCCATTAAATTTTAAGGCACGTTCAAATCCGAACCGAAATACAATTTTTTTTGTTTATCCCTACTCTGGTTGTCTAAAAATGGAAGCGCATTATAATTAATTAAAAGACTTCTCTTATCCATTTGGGTAACACCCATGTATTTACCTGTATTTCTATGAAAAGCTGGCAACATATGTGCATTAAGAGTTATTAGCGAAATCGCTCGCGAAATAGTTGGACAATACCAGGTTGCCAAATATTTCGTTTTCTGTTGTGGGCGAGAATAACTTCTGTTAACTCATAACAAGTGTATATCATAAAAAATAAAGCCATCGCTTCTTAATCTTTCGCTGCATCTTAAACTTTTGCAACCGTCCACAACTAAAAAAAAAGTTTTTATACCTCTCGTTATACATGAGCTAAATATGAGGCTTGAAAGACATGCGCAAACCCAAATTAAAAACGAGAAGTAATAACGCGAGGATGTGCATACAGTAATCAGATAATGTCAAATTTCTATTCAAACAATTTAGATCGCTCTTTACTTTTTTAAACAGCTGTAAAGCCATGCGGCTAAATGGTTAATGACTTTTAGTGAGAAATCCCCTATGCAAGGTGATAGGGGGTGATTGATTCAACTAATTAAATCTCGTCAGTCTGTACGTATAAATTTGGGTCTATTTTATCAAAGTTCAATCCATCGATTGGTTAAGATCGCCGTATTCGGGACAGTGTTGTAAAGATATGTATTTTGAATATTTTAAGTGTGTCAAAGAGCGAGCACTGTACTGGAAACCAGAGCAGTTCACAGGATCCAGAAGCCAACTATCGGTTTGTACGGCTCTAATCGACGTATAAGGAAATATGTGGTTTTGAAGGTGAGGTGAGGTCGGTATGGACTTAAAAAAAGTCGTTGGTCTAGGATTAGGCGCAACCGAAAACTAACCGACTTAATTCGTAAGCATTGCGAAAGTGATAGACGGCTGGGTGGCGTAGTTGGTAGAGCGCCTGCCTTTGATGGGTCATAGGTTCAACTCCTAGTCCAGCCACCATTGGCCACTGGGTTGAATAACTATCACTGGATTGGTCGTACATCGATAGTTGTCTGGCTGATGGGTGACGTTGTTGTAGTGGTTATTGTGTCGGCTACAGTTTCTAAGTTCGGGTTGTGGTTTGTGTAGATGGCACTGCTGTGAAGGCTTAGCACTGACACTAGGATGTTGAGCTGAATCTTCCAAACCTTCAATAAGTCGATATCAAATCATTAGTCCCGTTTTGGGCTCCACCCACGGAATTTAATTGAAACCAAACTACTAAAATCTTTCTTTCCTCTCCTCATTCTTCCACTCGCTCTTTGCTACTTGAGTATTATAAATTAAAAAAAAAATGAGAAAGTGATTCATCGAAAGTTGTTTCAAAGTATACCAGTCATTGGGTATGATTTTCTGCATTTAAAAAACCACCGGTCTTGTTCTTTGGAATATCAATAACTTTGGTGGAGCTACTTCGTCGGTATTTTCTTCATACCCTGTAACTCCGTAGGTCATTTATCATTCGCTCTGGGTTGGTGACAATATTATTACCACAATTGGTTTAAAGCTGATTGCCAGTATCATAGTTGAGATTTCCGATTAACAGCTTTTGGGAAGATGTCGAATCATTTATTCTTTGATATCACCGATTTGTCTATTTGAATTTCCAAAGGAAGTAAGGTTTTGTTTGCATAGTTCAATTCACACTTAATTGGGAAATGCCTTCAAGGCCACATATTCTAATTTTTTTTTTTTAACCTCATTTTACAGAAAAAACCGATTTAATTAAATATGGAAAGAACCAACAAAAAAGGTACTAATGAAGAATCTCACGAGGAAGGTGCTGGTTACGGACCGCGTTTAAATGACATCTCAAAGAAATTTATAAGCGAATGTTTGGAGGAAAGGGAACGCATTGGCGAAGACTTCCCAATGGCCTTAATGTTGATCGATGAAGCCATCGAAAGGGTTCATACTACCGGTCGTATACCCGGTCGCGATATGCATGCCGATGTCTTCAAACAGAAACCCATGAAGATTACCCAAAAAGTCTTTGTTCCGGTCAAGCAGTTCCCGAAGTTCAATTTTAATGGAAAGATTCTTGGACCCAAGGGAAACTCTTTGCGTCGCCTGCAGGAGGAGACAATGTGCAAAATTGGCATCAAAGGCCGCCACTCAATGCGAGACGCTGAAAAAGAAGAAGAATTTCGTCAAAGTGGTGATCCACGACATGCGCACTTGCATAAGGATCTGTATGTTGAAATTTCTACAATTGCCCCACCAGCTGAAGGCTATGCTCGTATTGCATATGCATTGGCCGAAATTCGTAAATATCTGATTCCCGACAAAAATGACGAAGTAAGCCAGGAACAATTGAAGGAAATTTTAGCTGATCCCGAATCGGCAATGAAAGCCTCGAAATTCGCCGCAAAGATCAGTGGAAGGTAATTTTTACACGAAACAAAACCAATATAACAGGGTTCTTTTAAAAAGAAGACATGACTTAAACAAATTGTTCCATGCAGAAATTCATTCAGAGAGAAGCTTGATGCCTCTAGGAATGGAGTGAGTATTTTGCAGAAAATAACTGGTCAGTCGTTTGAAACGCACGTATCCGAAGACAATGATTACGAAGGTTCTAGCAACGGTTACAACTCATATCAGCCAGGTAAGTACGCAAGATAAATCTAGTTCTGTTTAATTTTTATTTATGATCATCCATAAAAAAATGATGTGGTACTTCAATAATTAAAATGTAACATGAGATAAAAAATAATGCAATATATATCACTTAAATATACAATAATTAAATAATATATCAATAAATAAAACATAAAAAAATATAACATTAACTTTATAGTGCGACACATGTCGCAAAGGCCTCTGAAGCGACCTCAACCACCGCAACAGCAGCATCAAAGATACCAGACTCCCCAGAAGCGCCCGCGCGACATTTTAAGCAGTGGCCCACAGAAATCAACTCCATTCTCATTTTTTCAAAAATACCAGTAAGGTTAAAATAACTTTTTCTGATAAAAGTAATTTATAAATTAAAAAAAACTTTATAAAAATGTATTAACCATAAAAACTTTTATAAATGAACTTGAATTATAATTTAAAAAAAAACAATCGTTATAGACTTGCAAAGTAAAGTATTGTTTTTATAAATGAATACCAACAAACAATATATTATATAAAATACTAAATCATAACAAAAAATAAACTCATAACAAATATTATTATACACATACCTTAAACTAAAAAACACCTTTGAAAAATAAAAATAACTATTGAACTAAAAACAAAAACTGATTGGTGTGCAAATAAATGAGCAAACCCGATAAATTTCTAAAAGTACCACGTTTCAGGGTTTCAAGGTAAGTAAGTCTGTGTTTCCCTTTTGTAAACAATATTAATGTAGAATTGATAGTCATATATAGGTCTATCCAATTTAATGTAATTGAAAGTATAAATAAAACATCTGCCAAAAGTTAAATAAAAAATGTTGGTTTTTCTTTTTAATTTTATTAAAAGGTTCGTCTCTCATTAAGCTTCTTTCAACAGCTGGTAACGAAATTCTATGCATACAAATTATAAATGTTTATATGCAGTCAGAGGAAACGAAATTTACTCTTAAATGAAATCATTTGGTTTTCGATAAGTTACCACTAGCTCTTGGCACTGGCTTAACCGAAGTACCGAAAGACTTGTTTATTATTTCAATAGAACTGCATCATTAATCAGCACCATTGAGCCCAAAATTGTAAAATGGAAATAACCTGGAAAAGATTTGCCTAGAAGAAACTAATTAAAAAATAAATGTTCAATGCATTTGAATGGAAATCGTTCTTTTAGGAAGTCCTTGGGAGGACAGTATAAGCGTCCGATATGTTCTGGGCAAACCTTATTTGAATTTCTTAATTATTTTTTTGCAGATAGGAAAAGATGGTTAGACAGGCGATTCCAACGCATCCATGGGTAGCTCACATAATTAAGAAAAAAAAAAAACGAAAACTAATTTTGCTTTTATGAAGAACGTCTTCAGTACTCAAATGGCCCTTTCGAATTCACATTTTTTTTACTTGGACCACAACTGTTGCTGTATTCAAAAGCAAATGAATTGCCTCTTTAAAAATTTAAATGTCTACAGAAATTTTTTTCGGCCCACAACTTAATTTGGCAGTCGTTGATATATTCATTATGGACTGTTCTCTTCAAACCATATGCAAAGTTATATTTCACACCCTGTTTTAAAGACACAAATAGGTTCATATTTCATCCAAAGTGGTGATAGTTGAAAGATGTTACATATTTATAAATTGATTGGAAGTTCGGTGGCTGTGTTCTTTTCACATCAATAAGAATATTTTTCACTCTAGCTAGTCTGCACAAGTCCATCCCCGCCCTCTAAAATTTCTATGATAGCTCATTCTACTGGCTAGGTGATTTCTCATATCCTGAATATTAAATCAATCTAAAACGAGTCAGTACCGAAATATTTTAAAGCGATCACACAGATTTGAGTAACTAATTCAAAATCTCGATTTTCAGTCCTCTGTAAATGGTTAATGTTTTCATTAAAATAAAATGCAATATCGTACTGTAAATAATCAACATTAAATGTTGTTTATTGTTTCCATATTAGCTTTCAAGAAAATTCTCATCTCAGTATACTTATCAATTGGTTGACCTAATTGTAGAACCTCTTTAAAAGCCTTGTAACCAAAAACTGTTTCTGCCGACGCAAATGACGACAACGGTGTATTATATTCCAGAAAAACCTTTCTTATTTCTGGAAAGTTGTCTAGAACAGCAAGATTTCTACTGGCGTGATTGAAATAATTTAAAGTCTGCATTTCGGCAACAGTTATTAATGAAACTGGTTCGACAACTTCGTTTTCAGTTCCGAAATCAAAAAAATCATTCTCATTTGCATGCAATTTTTCCACACCCGAAAGCTGTACTGGTGGCAGCTCTGCGGCTATGGCTTCTTTGAATGCTTGTGTTACTCTCGTTTGGTATTTTGTTTCCACACAAGACAGCCAATTGTTTTTGAATCCTGGATGTGAAAACGATGCCACAGAAGCGTCTACTGATTCTGGCGTATTAAAATTATAGTAGTCCTCGAATTTCTCATTGATCATCCGAACATTTTCCACTGCCAGAGGGCGGCAATGCACCCATTCTCTTTCGAGAAGTTGGTTCAACTTTCGACGCAGAACCAAAAGAGTAGGCAATAGCGATCCATATAGGCTATGGTCTTCCCCTTGTAAAATCTCCAATGCATCAGCTATTGGCTTGGTGCATGTCAGGTGCTCTTCGATGTATAGAAATTCTGATTCAAGAAGATATTCTTTGTTGTCGAGAGCTTGAAAAACCTCGACGCTTTTATTCCGAAGTGTAAGAATCTCTCTAAGCGAGCTGTAAATTGAAGACCAGTTGCTTGCACAGGGTCTGGTGAGTGAAAAACCAACGATCGCACTCACAAGCTCAGTATGATTCCACAGGAGATTGCATTTCTTCATAACACTCTCATGTATTTGGGGTAAAAACTTACAACCATATATGGTTTTGATCAAGTCAATGGAAGCACGTAAATTCAAAGTCTGAACAGGACATTTGAACGGATCCAATGACAGAGACTGGAGGACTTCTTTGTCGAGGTATATGCCGCAGGCATTTAAACCTGAATTCAAGTCAGCATCACCATCATTAGTGTCTGTTCCTTGTTCTTCCAACCCATCTATTGAACTCGACTCTATTCCAAACGCTTCAAAAGCTTGTTGAAAACTAAAGCTATGCTCTTCGACTACGGTTGTTGTTTTAGCGGTCCAAAGTTCAAATTCTTCTTGAGTCTTTTGCATCATTTTTGCGATCTTGTCCAAACTCTTTTTGTTAATCAGCCTCTGGAAACTCAGCAATATCGATTTCCTCCTTAAATTCTTTTCTATTCCATGTGCTGTTGTAACCAAAAAACTAGTTTTCCCTACAGACCAAACATTCACCATACAGGATATATGAGACATCTCATTCAGCTTGCTTCTTATCTGCTCAGTGGTCATGGTATAGAGCTGCTCAATTTTTGACTCCCAACTCTGTGAATTAATAATGCTTAAATCTCTTCGCGGAACGTTCATGCTTTGGAATATCCGCCAGAAAAATGGATCTGAAACTGCTTTCAATGGTACCATCGAATGTAAAACATACTTGAGAATGTTGTCCTCCAAATTCTTCTGAAATGGTGTTGATTCCTTATTTTTCGCCTGTCCTCTCGTTTTTATCAACCCCCTCGATTTCGAAGCCATATATCTCTTGTATTCAAGAACTGCTTCAGTACCATGTTTTCGTTTGAGATGGCATAAGAAATTCGAGGAAGAAGCTCCGGTACCTTTAATTTCAATGCGATTCGGTTCACATTTTACACAAGTCGCCACTGTGGTCTCTAAAATGCATTTCTCGGGAACTTCTCTAAAAAACCGACCGTCAGTTATTGTCATCTTTTTAACTCGACCGTAAATTTGAGGACTTGCAGCGCGTTTGCGCTCATCATCATTAATTTTGCTCGCCGATGAAGACGATGGCGTCGTTGATAAAAATGTTTTCGTGAAACTGAATTTTTCCATTGATTCGTCCATTTTATTCACAACGTCGATTATTTTTTTGAATATCCGTAAACAATTTGACTAATGATTAACAAACTAAACACCTTGCGCCTTTTCAGACAATTTCACCGATTATAGTCGAATCGAACAATTTCAAATGACTAAGGAATAATGATTAATGAGTACATAAGCGACTACTACAAAAGTCAATCTGATTGAGCATTGTTGCCGTATTCACTTTTTGTCATGAGAGATACATACATAGATTGATTACTTTTGTTTTAGATAGGCGAACGCAATATAAAACATAGGTGTAGGCTAATAAAGTTGCCTAGTAGTAGTGATTTGAAAAGTTTACAGAAGTTGCAGATAAAGTAATCGATGCCAACGCCAACTGTTTGGTTAATATTTGTTCTGTCGAATCTTAAGGCGCTGTATTCTTTTGATTTCGCAAAAATTTTTTATAACATCAATTTTCATGCATTTCATCGCAAAGGATTCAATGGCCTTAGAATAACCCCTTTTTTCAAGAAATGAATTCCGGTCAGATGAGGAGGAGGAGGATTTTTTTTTTCTTTCACAATGTGTTTTTTTACCTTTTTTATATATCAATACATGGGAAACTTTTTTGACAAAATATGGCAGGTAATAGAGCACCGAACTAAAAATCAACATACCGGTTCTGAACTATCGACTCAACATGTTGTTAAGCTAAAAATACATGATACCACTAAATAATATTAATAAAAACCCAGAAGTATCCAGTCGATTTATTTGTAAAACGTACCAAATTGAAATGTGCAGCTTGCATAGAATGGTTGCTTTTTAAGTCCCATGAATAACATTTGAAACAAGTCAACGTTGCATTTCTTTCAGACGTCCCTCATTCACACATACTTCAAATAGCATTTTCTGTATACATGCGCTTAGCGTATATTTTCAGGGGAAACTACATGTAAAGTAAAATATATAGATTTCTCTTTCTACACACAATCATTTGGGAAAGAAGTGAGGTGAAAATGGAATTTAACATAAACGTACTAATTTTTTTTTTATTTTTTATAAGTGACATTTACGTTGGGTTAATAAACTCACTCAAACTAAGCTTTCGAAAAATTTTGCTACCAAAATACGGCCCCGTTGAAACGAGCGCATATTGAATAATTGAATTTTGTTAATGTTTTTTTTTTTTCATAAAATATGCGAAGCGAGTACTTAGAGTTTACTTTGACAAGACTTCCAGGCGACAAACTGCCGATTGGAAAGATCAAATTAACATTCGGTGATTTGTACATCGGGAGTCCAAGTTTATGGTAGGTACACATTCATTGACGGTTTTCAATATAACAAAAACAGAATGCAGCGTAATTCAATCAGCTAAAACATTAATATAATTTTTAATCCAAATTACTGTACAGAAAAAATACGCAATATCATTCTTTCGGAAACTATACTCATGAACTTCTCTTGTACTGAAAAATCAACTCTGGATAGCACTCTATACTGCAAAGTGATAGCATCTTGAAAATGACTGATAGCATAAAGTTATCTGTTGTAATGAACTCAAATTAACTGAAATATATATTTGGAAAGAGATAAATTATGTGTACAAACAACAAACAAAAGGAACTCAATGTTTGCTTTTTCAAATTTCAACAAAAGTTCACTTTTGCCAGCAAGTTTAAAATGGAACTAACTGTGGTATACTTTAGAGAACATATTGATAAATCTTTAGCCACCAATCACTGCTTAATGACAAGCAGAAGTTCTTTAGAGGGGAACAACAATGGATTCGATTTAGCCCGTTAAAACACTCTTTTGATTTCTCAAATATGTATATAATTTGCGCTTTCATACAGGAAACAATTGGTCAATTCAGAAATGCATAATTGCGGTAATAACGCGGCATCAGTTCAGCATCATGTGCAAAAACGCGAAAATTTGTATTACTTTAAGCGTCAAATGTTCATTTTCGCAGGTATAATACATCTGATGCGCAAATGTCAGCAAAAATTAGCATCGGACAAATTTTTGATGCAAAAGAAAATGGGCATCAGCCCTGGCAGGCATAGTTAGCCAATTATTTTCGGATAGGATAATTTAATCGATTATGATGATTGTTGGTGCGAAACTTATTGCGCCTTAATAAGTCACAAACACAAAATTTTTCTATTTTGTCAGTTCTTCCACGGTGCACCTTGTACCGATTTTTGTGCTACAGTGTTACTTTTTCTTGTAATCTTGCATTATAACTCCCAATATTGTTTTTGTTTCTCTCATTTTAGTTGACATGAAATACAAAGGGAAATAATCTGAATCAGGAGAATATCAATCATGAAATTTTGGCTGACCACAGCGACAGAAATCTCAACAAGAGAAATGATATATTCACTGAATACATCCATTCTTCTTTGTCTACTTGTTTTGGCCAATTCGCAGCAAGAAATTCACAACACAAGTGCCAACACGTATCGGTCTCCGCTTCAAACGATGAAACAACAAGAAAAACAAATCCAAAGATCAATTCGCTTCGCCGTGTGCGTGTGCCGTTGACGCTGTCCACTTAAGTGAGAATCAAATGCAAAATCGTGATGAATGAACAATCGCAAGGAGACACAAATGAAAAAAAAAAGAACTCCACTCTCACCAAACACAGTTCGAAGAGATTGCGCGCGTGCCAATTCCGTTCTTTCGCTCGCGCCACCTGCAGTGCAAAATAAGTTGTTCTTCTCGTCGCTGTTCTCTTTTCTTATTTTAGTTTTAGTTCGGTAACAAGGCGAATGGTGATTTTGTCCTCGCCGCTATTTCATTATTTTCCAACTAGAAATCCCTCCCATTCCGAGAAAAACAAATGAAAATAAACAAAAAATATCGCCGAAAAGTCGCGGCTAACGAAGCAAAGTTTTTCGCAAAATAAAGCAATTAAAGGGAAACTCAAAATTGAAATTTTCTAAAACGGCATTTGATTTGCGTTCTGCCTCCCACGGCTTTCCATTCTGCTTTTACGTGTGTGCGAGGAGGTGAAATTTCGCAAAAAAGGAAAAAGAAACGAAAGACGAGACATCTCGTTTGCCCGTTCGTTTGCTCGGTGAAAAGCGGACCAACAGCAAAGGACAGTCGACTCGACGACAACGACGTGAGTGCAACTGCGACGTCCCACTCGTCGGTGTGTGTCTTTCTTTTATTTCCCTTTATTTTAATTTTAAATGAAAATCAATTCATCTAGAGTTCGCCGAGTTCATTTCATGCCAATTCGCGTAGTTTCGTGGAAAATATTTAAATAAATGAACAACGAACAAACAAGAGAAAAGAAGAAAACTCGACAAAAGTTTCCCTATTTTCATTTGCCTTTTAGTTTCGCTGGGTTCGAGTTTGCCTTTTTTTTTGATTTGTGAATAAAATTGCGGCGGCGACGGCGGAGCGTCTTGGAAGACGGTGCAACAAGAAAATGACCGAAACATACGACGGCAATGGCGACTATTCCTCGTACAACGACGACGACAGTAGTGACTATAAGAGGAAAGGCGGAGGAGGTGGAGGTGGCGGAGGTGGTAACGTTGGTGTTGGCGGACCACATCCATCACACAATGGGGACAATTCCAATCATGACCATCATCCTGGCGATGGACCACAGCTGAATGACAAGGCCAATGAATACATTCGCGATTGCCTGACCGAAAAGAATCGCATGGACAAGAAATACCCCATAGCCGAGAAGCTGCTCGAGAGCGGTAAGTCGGTCAGAGAAAAAAGAAGAAAAGATTTAGAATAATTTTAAGTTCTGAGAAAAATCGGTACCTTGTACCGGAAACTCAAGATTTGTGGGAGGACGTGGGTTGAGGGCATGAAAATCAATGCACTAGTCGGCATGTTTGTGATTTCGGCGCTTATCACGAAAGTTCCAATTGGTCTGACATAGATGAAGGTTTTTCAATAGAAACAAACTCTACCCTTAAAGAAAAGGCGTTTGTTTTTATTTTCTTTATGGTATTTGATGTTTGAATGGTTGGAAAATTTAATATTTCTTATATATTTCCTCAGTTTTAATTCTCTCTTATATGTGATGTTATTTCTCTTTTTTCTTCCTTCTTCCTGGTGGAATGTGTGAAAGGGAAAGACCTATGGTAAAGTGTGGTGAAAAAATAAGAAAATAGGATAGAAGAAAGAGTAATATGACAGAACTAGATAAAGGAATAGCCGGTAGTTAATTGGATAAATTCTCTAAATAAAGAGCTCAAACAGATGGGTGACCTTGTTTCAAAAGTACGAATACATCGGTTAACGTCGCAGGGATTTTCAAAAGAAAAGATCGTTTCATAGCTCTGGTTCCATTTTTTGGAGTAAGGGCACTTCAAATGATTGGGATTTCTTAAGCATATCTTCATTCTTAACGCCTCCCGGCAAAAAGTCCACTTTCTGCATATGTTTGTCATAAAGGAAGATCCCGAACTCATTGTGGTTATTTGGACGAGCTCCACAAAACTGCTTAGGACGAATACTCTGTAAATGCTCAGTACACACCAGCTTGAATTTGCCTAATATGATTAATTATGATTGCCGGCTATCCAAGAGTAATTTATTCTTTTTGTTGCTCATTTCAATAGTTTTGTGCACCCGCGGTGATTAGATAAGATTGTTTTCGAATCTGTTCAATAACGTTGTCATAAAGACCTTAAACGAAGGCAGTGAAATTTTTATCCTGGGGGTAATGCATTCAAGAGACTAAGAGTCGACGTTAACGACATTGTTGAATTATATCCATCGATGATTTCGATGTCTCCGTTTTCACTATCTTACACGACGTGGTATGCAACCTAAAAACTCTACAACAGACAAAGGCAAATAAGTTGCAGAGTCGCATGTTGCATCCACAATTGGTCTATAAACTATCGGGCTTACTTCATTACCTATCTTCATTAGGAAGATAGCTGTCAGATACACCACCAAACTGCATGTAGATTATAAATATTAGCCAGGCGAGGTAGCCCACTAGCTCCCTAATGATACTCAACTCAATCCCTGAGAGAGACGTGTTCTGTAAAATGCCGGATATCATGGTTTTTTATTTTTTATTTTATTAGTATATAAATTAATTACAATACTAATTTGTTTTTGTAAGCACTAGCTACGTTGGCTATCGGCTAGAAGATAAGAAGGGAGTGTGTGAAAGAAAACAGAAATACAAAGTTTAAAAGTAAAAAATAAGATTATTTGGTATGGTTCACAGGCGGATCAAAAATGTATTCTGGAGTTGGAGCTGGAGTCTTTGGACCCAACACAAGAATTTCTTTATCAATGGGTTCACGTCTTTCCGTGTTTCAAACTGAATTCCATGCCATTGAGATGTGCCAGATACCATCTCACAAAATTAAGGGCGCTAGAATCCAAATCTTTTCAGAAAGCCAGTCAGTACTTAGGGCAATATAATATCAAATGTTGATTCGATGCACTGCATTCCCTTGCCGGACACAACAAAGTAAAACTGGGCTCGGCTCCTGCACACTGCGTACATAGGCTCTGAACCATATTGTAGTGTCAATTGGACAACGGCTACAGCCACTAGACCAATGGGGAAGGTTTTAGAAAATCCAAGCGATTAATCAGGCCTTATTCTTATAAGGAAATCCTTAGCCCTAACAATAAAAATGTAACAAAGCTGTCGACCAACTGCAAGCAGAATTACCACCTTAACAAAATGAACATTTGCTGCGATAAGGAATGTCGGCTATGTCTGGAAGAGGATGTAACATCCGAAAACACCTACTTGATTTCTAATAAATGTACATTTCTTAGTTATTTTAATTTTTTAGTCACAGTCTAGAAACCTAGATTTCAAATATAGCATATATCACTCAAAGTATCCAACAGCAAGCCAGAGACACCATGGTTAATTTCGAAACGCAAGCTTTTGAACCCTTAAAAAGTTTTATAAAACTGGCTTACAACGCTTACACCTATTGTCCTTTATGCTTCATCGTTTAAACAAACTGTAACTAACTTCCCAATGATAGATAAATAATTTGAAAGTTAGTAAGTACGTCATAACCACTTATTATGTAGGGATGCTATTCAAGTTTACACGGTTTTTGATTTTTCTGAGGTATCCATCTTTAATTCTCTATTGTTTCGGGAAGATGAAATTACTTATTAAATTGGAATTGTACGTCACGTCAACTCTTGTTTGTTATCTAGTTGGGCTTACCTTCAATCCATGGGAATTGGAATCGATGATTTTGAAATTGGTTGGACGTTAAAGAAATAGAAAAGAGAGTTCAAGACAACCTCCTACGAATCTTGCTACTGTTTTCCTTAAATATGATTTTTTGTTAAATAATTATGAAATTACAGAAATCGAAAAAGTTCAATCGACGGGTCGAATCCCAACCCGGGATCAAAAATATGCGGACATATATCGGGAGAAACCCCTACGGGTATCACAAAAAGTACTTGTGCCTATACGCGAACATCCAAAAGTAAGTATAGAAGCTACAATTATATAAAC
Source organism: Orthonevra nobilis (assembly GCA_963555765.1). NCBI lineage: Eukaryota > Metazoa > Arthropoda > Insecta > Diptera > Syrphidae > Orthonevra > Orthonevra nobilis. Next base: position 98,007,358 of record OY743224.1, on the reverse strand, counting down.
AATTTTTCTGACTGGTAAGCTTTTATTTTTGCGGCAGTTCAACTTTGTGGGCAAATTGCTTGGCCCCAAGGGAAACTCACTGCGACGCCTTCAAGAGGAGACACTCTGTAAAATGACCGTGCTCGGTCGCAACTCTATGCGGGATCGTGCCAAAGAAGAAGAGTTACGTGCCTCAATGGATCCAAAATACGCTCATTTGAATAGCGATTTACATGTGGAGATTTCAACAATAGCACCACCAGCTGAGGCGTACGCTCGGATAGCATACGCTATGGCGGAACTGCGAAAATATCTGATACCGGATAGTAATGATGTTATAAGACAAGAGCAATTGCGTGAACTAATGGACAATACAGGAATTTCGGATCATGAACCGAAGCCATACAACAAAAAGTCGTCGGCTGTGAGTGGTGGTGGCCTTGGAATCGGCAGCAGCGGTGGCGGGATAGTCGGTGGCGCTGGGAGCAGCAGCAGCGGTGGTGGTTCTTCACATATGACATCAAAGCAAAATGTCTCGCATCACGGATATAGGTGGAGTGCACAACCGCAGAATAATCATCTGCTCCCCATGTATGGGGCGGCGGCGGTGCCAGCAAACAATTTCAATTTCTCGTCTTCTCTTCCCGCTTCTTCCAGGCAACAAGCACCACAACAGCAGCAGCAACAACAGCAACAACAACAGCAGCAGCAACAGCAACCGTCCTTTGCAAAGAATTCAATACCCCCAAAGCAGAAAGTGATGTCAATATTGGAAAAAGCCCGCAGTGCCATGGATGAGTCATCATACAGGTAAGTTCACAGTGTATCGTGAAGAGTAAGTCTTGATCAACTTTTCATGTAGCCGTGGATATGACGAGCAGACAGCCTACGAATCACAGACCTATGACAGTTACAGTTATAGTCATGCGCCAACGCATGGACCACCACATGGCCAGAGCTCCCGAACACCATACGAATCACAACAAGACTACGATCCAGATTACAATCGAAGAGATTTCTATCAACATTCACCCAATTATGGAGGTAGTTGATGACCACCATTCATTTCTATAGAGTTGCTAATAAATTTTTTATTTTCTTTCTAAAGGACCTGGTAGCTCAGCTCAACACTCAGTAAATACGAATCAAACGGGTGGCCTCAATCCCAATCACAATCGTAGCCATGTAAATAGGTGAAACATGTTTGCAGCTGGTCAAGTTAATAATTCGGGAGGAGTTAAAGTAGCCGCTGGCGCTAATACGTCAGCTGTAACCTTATCATCATCAACGCCGCTGCTGTCCCATTCACAGCAACACCATCAACAACAACAACAACCACATTTAATACAACACCAACAACAGCAACAACAACAACCCCCACCACCTAACTTAAGTACGACAACAGTAACAACAACAATAACCAACAGTAACAATAATGAAACCATAACGGGCAATTCCAATTCAAAACTTCAACAACAACAAAACAATAACCGAATTCAGGGTCCAGCTGCTGCAACAAATTTACTATTTGTAAGGTACTAATCTTTTCAGTATTTAGTTAAAGAAATTGCAATGAAGCTGACGTCCCTGTCTTAGCCCCCTTTTCCAGTAGATTCTGTTTCCTGAATTGTCCTTAATGCACTTTGTTCTTGATACCCGCGTTTGAATGTGGATGGAACGTAAGGTCTGGGAAATAGTAATATTGCGCATAGTGTATGCTTTCTTTATTTACCAACTTCAACGTCCTTACCAAGTCTATATATGTGGTCCTTATAGGCTATTAACTTTGAAAACGTTTTTCCCCTCGAATATATTTTCCTATTCGCAGGAAGTAAGGAAGCTTCTGAAGCCTATCAACAATCATTTGCGTATATTAAACAAACCTTTGACTTCTGAAATACGTTTAAATGCTTTGATCCTCGGTGAAATAGTTTTATAAGACACCAATCGAGAAAAGCTACATGCCGTGAGTAGTTGCACAACTCTTTAATGCCTGATACTTTTTAAAAAGTCAATAAAGATTAAATTCCCTAAGGGTTTATACATTAATTTATTGTTGAAGTCCTGCTTCAATATCAGAGAGTTGTATTTTTACTTCGAATGAACAGTATTTGCTTTAAATCTAAAAGAGTTTTTCGTTATAGTAAAATTTAAAAAAATAAGAAAAACATAAAACACACTAATAATTGTTGTTCCTTATCGGATTAAATATTTTTATTCGTTTTGAAACTAAGATGCTCAAGTGAACTTGTTGATCTTTGCCTGCACATGAGAGATGAAATCTCTTGTGTTTGAACGTCTTTTCGCGTAGCTTCTGCAACAGTTTTACCAATTTCAAAGTAAAGTCTGTGTTCGTTTCTCAAGCGGTGAGTGGTCGTATATTTGACAATGCTGTCGTGAGAAAATTTTTGCAGTCGTATGGCAATAAATTTGTCCGAAAAATATTATGCCACGACACAAGGAAGCTAGGATTTGATCCCCAAAAGCAAACTCACTCACACCAAGCATTTGTTTTGTTTTTTATTTGGAGATAAAACTTTCGGGAGGCAACAGTTTTGAACCCGCTGACATAAAGTTACGCAAGTCTTCTTTTGGAAAGATTGAAGATGTGTTTGTAAATTAAATCAGTAATCATATTAAGTCACTAAATATATATTTCGGCTTTAAGCCAGTTTTTTATTCGATAAAACAAAACGTCGGTTTACATGTGCTCAGTTTTACCAACATTTAACTTATTTCTATTTTAATAATTTTAGTAGTTTTTCCTTGTCCTTGGTGCTTCAACTATCGGTTTCCTAACTTTAGAGATGTAATCAATTAGAGCTCCTCAAATGGAGAAAACAATGTCCTTTGCAGGAGATGGTTGACGATTTTTGATCATTCTTGGATGCTTTCTACACGCGCCTCGCACATTTTTTTTTTACAAATCAAGATCACGTGTATGATACATTTTTTGTTTTAAATCGAAAATTCCACATCTCAACCGTAAAAAAAAATATTGCAACTAACCAAAGACTAACAATGCTTCTCGCTCATGACACAACCAAAACAGAAAATAAAAGTATGCACTTCATTTCATTTTCGAATACCATAAAAAACTTTATAGAGAATAAATTAAAACAAAAAATTATATATATAAAAAACAACAACAACATTTACTACATTATTTACTTTACCCTAACGACTATATTTACAGACCGGCAAGTGCTTCGCTTCACGTCGGTAAATTACCATTTCTGCCTGTGCAGTTTCTATAAATTTTGACAAATTTAATTATTATTAATATTATTGAAAAATGAGGATAAAAAGAAGTCTATATATATATATTATACATATATATCATTATTATTTATTGCTTTATTTAATATATGAAAAACAAAACCACATTTATATAAGGAAACTAAACAAACAAACAAAAGCAACTGAAACAAATTATAAAAGGAAAAATTTCTACTTAAACAAAGAAAAAACGATACAGACTTAAACAGAACAAAATAAAGAAAAAAAAATACAAACAGTTTAATGAAATAAGAAGGGCACACGCAAAAGCAAAAAATAAAAATAGAAAGACAAACTCATTAAATAAAACGAAATATTTTTCGTCAAATTAAAAAACACAAAATGAAAAAGAAAACATGAAAGTAATTTCAAATATAAATATATGTATACATATATATATACAATTAATTTTAAATAATAAAATTATGTTTTTAAAACAAAGGAAGTAATAATTAATCTATATTAATGACATTATATATTCTATAAAAAAAAAATAATACACGTTAACAATATCTTTTAAACAAAACATAAAAAAAACATATAATCATAATCGCAAATTTAAAATAAATAAATAATAATTATCAAATTCAGTAAAATTGCAAATGAACAAAAAAAAAAAGATTGAAAAACAAATAATATTATTACTTATTGATATAATATTAACCCTTATTATTATAAACACTTTAAAATACATTAATCTATTAATTATTCTAAAAAAAAATTATGAAAAAAAAACTTTTGAATAATACCCATATAACTACTTTAACTAAAAGATAAACAATAAAAATAATCAAATAAAATCATTCTTAAAAATCGATAATTATTGTCTTAATAAAAACTCAAAATTTAAAATGAATAAATTTTAATTTACGTAGTGGATATCAATAAATACTTATTGTCATTGGGAAAAAAGTCAACAAAACAGAGGGTAAAATTTTGTTAAAATGCACTCTTATAAATAACTCACTATTTTGCAAAGTTGAGCTTAGTCGTGAAACAGCCGAAACAAGTTGATAAAAATAAGAGAACGTTAAAGATCGAGAGTAAAAATGTAAACCCCCATTCGCGAACATAGGAATGAAAGACGTCTAACAATCAACGAATTTTAAAAAAAAGAAAACTTAGTTGAATTCATTTGACTTACGTCGATTAGTAAATTTTTCTTAACCATTATTGAAAAGACCTTGTGAATGGCTTCCGATACGTTCTAAGACTACGGCTTCGAACATCAAGAATATAAGAAATAAAATTTGAATTCTTCCAAGTGACTTGAAATCATTTATCATCAAATCTTGGTTCTCTTTAGAGACAATACCAATAAAATAATCCGCAACGACTCTTTTAAACGTTCTACTACCCTCAAATTTCATATTCCTGTGAAAAGAAGAGAAACATGGTTGAGCATTGAAAAAAAATATCCACTTTGATTCATTATTTTTCCATACCTTCTTAAGCTCCCCAAATCCTGTACTTCCTTGAAATTCTATTGATTGATATTCAAAACATCACCAATTTCAGTTGTTATTACTATAATAAATATTCTTATACATTAATATATAAAGTATTTCTATAATATATTTAACAAAAAGAAAAAAACAACAATTATAAGAAACTAACAATGTTACATAAAAAAAACTAAAAAGCAAACAACAAAAATATTAATCAACAATACCCGCCCTCTTAAAGAAAAAATCTATATATATATATATATATACCTAAAGAAAAATAAAATTAAAAAACAAAATTAATGTTTAATATAAATTTATTATAATATATCTGAATATTACAAATTATTAAAAAGAGATTAAAAAACACAACAAAAAAATTCAATTATATTAGTTTTCAACATGAAGAATAATTAAAAAAAAAAACAAATTAAAACAAAACAAGAGTAAAGATGAAAAAATTAAGGGATTACAAGTAATACATATATATATTTAAACAAAGAAATAAAGAAAGAAAAAAACATACAAGGAAATCACACAATTTCCACAGAATATCGTTTATCTTTTTTTCGATATTTACAGTGTTAAAAAACAGTGGAGTAGTTTTCACTTCTTCTGGTTAATGCAACTCAACGACAACGCATAGATGTTCACTTAATTGCAAAAGAGTAAAACTAGCCCCAGCTTATTAAATCTCCAAAGCACAGGTAACGTAACTCATGAAAAGACACATATTGACAGTGCAGTCATTAAATTTCAAAATTGTTTTCATGTCAATGAAAAAAAGTGGTAAGGTCCAGGTTCTAACTCTGACGAAAGTGGACAAATCCCTGATATTATGTGTTTATATATTTTCTCCAATTTTTTATATGTTTTTCAGCAAAATCTGTTTCCGTTTTGTTGTGAAACTGTACGAGTTTAAACGATTCCAACCCGTTTCCTCTGTATGTTATATCCACTAACACGAATATTACTCTATGACCAACTACATTTTATTCCGCATAACAACATTATAAATTAGGTTAAAGTTCTTCTGTCCATTCGTAGGTGGTATCTTTGCCTCTTTGCTGAGTCCATTCGTAAGTGCTATCTTTGCCTCTTTGCTGAGTATTTCATCGCTAACGTTTATCTTATACATACATATCTACATATACTCAGAGTCTTTATGCCGAATGCTTATACATGGTGGCTCAAAGAAATCGTTTAGATTTATTTGATGAATAACATTTTTCTTTCTGACTTTATTTAACCTAGACATTTATTCAAATTTGGAAATATGTTCACTTTATGTTTTAAAGCCAATGGTGCCCATTGTTTTTCATTCATTAGAATTTTAGGTCCCACCGCCCTCACTTCTCGGATATTGGCCTTAAGCTGTTGTGTGGTTCTTGGCTTATAGGCATACACCTTACTCTTAAGGAAGCCTCAGAAAACGAGTCTGTTGGACGAGCTGTGACTCCATCTTGTTGGAACCACGATTCTGAATTATTCGCTAGCTCAAGCCTTAAAAAATGTTCAATCATTGTACGGTATTGAAAGCCATCCACATTAACCGCAATTTGTTCGTTGTGGCATTTGACGGCCAATAATTATTTTTGGATTTTCAAAGCCCCATATTCTCGAATTTTGTTTATCCGCGTCACCGTTGATGTGAAAATGGGCATCAATGCTCATTAGGGGTTTGTGAATAAACTCGTCGTTCTCTCGGAACCAATTCAATGGATGAATAAATTGAATCTTATATGGAAAAAGGTATATTTGTTGAACTTCGCCTGGTGTAATTTTCTGGGTTGGACCAAATGATAAATTATTGGAGCACTGGGCTCATTTGGAATGTGAAAGAATAGATATAATCTTTATGACTGAATAATTGAATGTCGGCTTTCAACATAAAAGTGAACGACTTTGGTTCTTTGTTCTATGCTGAATAGTTCCGTCATAAGTTTCCCAAGTTTTTCAAAGTTAATTCTAAAACAAAAACTTTAATTTAATTTAACGTTTCTTATGCGCCACCCTGTAGCTTCATAATCCACGATTTCTTGGTTGTGGATCATATGAAGAACCCGTTTCATCCTATTAGCAGCAGATCAATTAGTCGTGGGTAAATTCGTAAATGCTAAATATGTCTTTCAATGGGTTTAAAAATTCATTCTAAAACTTAAGCAATATTCTATTCACAGAGCCAACTTGAAGTTAAGCTATGTCTATTGGTATGGATCCTGATGTGGGATCCGAATTCAGGTATCTCAGATCAATATTTCCATCACTTCAGTTAGACTGTCTACAGAAACCAGCTTAATGAGACGCATATATTCTAAGTATTCTATTCAGTTTTTTCACTGAGTCAGTTTAAAGAGTTCATCAAGGAGGCAAACCAAGGAAAACAACCTGGCCTGAAGATTAATACTATTAAAAACAATCTGAAAGAAAAGTCTTTCATTTCATCGCGAAAAATTAATTGTCAAATCGACTTAAGTCATTCCAATTCATTAAAAAAACCTTTTATTTCTTTAAAAACAAGCTAGCTAAACCGCTACGAAATGTAAGTACGTGCTTTTTTCCGACGAGTCCAAATTCAATTTCAAGGGTTAGGATGGTTTCCGTCGAGAAGGCAGTCAAAGAGGCGCTTTATCCACGTTATATCAATACCACAGCGCATGAATTTGGACCGATTCATAAAATAGACAACGACCTGAAGCACACGTCCAATACGGTAAAGACATGGTTTCAAAAAACCTGATCGACGATCGTTGATCGCTGAATTGTTACAAATAATTTCAAAACCAAAGATCATTTGTATAAACAAATCAGATTGGCTTGGGAATATATTCCAAATCATATTATAAAAAAATTAATGGAGCCCATGCCCGGAGCGCTGAATTGTTTGAAAACAAAGGAAATATCAGCATAACCAATAAAAGTTCACCCAAAGTTATTTAGAATTATTAAGAATTTGCTAAAAGTTATTTTTGCTTTGACCAGATATTAACTCATTTCACTAATTTTGCTATTATTAATGAAATGTTGACATTTTTTTTTATAATATTATCTCTAAGGAACTGCACACATGTATTTAAATATTGATAGGTAAACATGATTTAGTTCATTTATGGAATTTTATCTAACACAAAAATGAAAGTGATTTCAGTTGCATATGTTTTGACCAACAGTGTAAGTGCATTACAATTCAATCAGAAATTCAAATTCAAATCGACCGCCAGTTATTTCTCTCATACAAGCGGTGTCTACTCGCTTTCTTCAAAGTGCTTTGCAATTTAACATTAAATTTAATTTTTAAATGAAAAAAATGTCATGTGAGTGGTTTTGGTTAATGTTAATTATTTTGTGAAAAATGTCTGTGTTTGAAATGTTCGCGAACAAGATGCAAGATCGTCGCAAAATCGTTTTTTCCTTTTTTGTATAGTTGTTTTCCATTTAATAAAAATGACCAGAAAGTTTTTCGTGTGCAGTGCATTGATTAAATATTCCATTATCTGCACGGTAAACGGTAAAGACCGGATGAGCAATGCAGATCAGGAAGATTTCTAGAGCCATTGAAACGAGTAAGTAGGTACAAACATTCATTTTAATATATTGGGTAAAAAAAAACAACTCACACGCTTCAAGATTGTAAAAGCCTTAGAGCTGCTTCACTCCGAGTCTTAAAGATTTCATAATGTTTCTACATTTTTCTTCCTCATAAACTTTTAAGTCAAAAAACATAACAAGCAAATTAGACACATATATTTGGTTTTAAATAATTAAATCCCTTTTATTAACTGCCTTTACAGTAGAGCAAACCAAGCGATCAAGTGGCTAGTCACTTAAGCATGGCTACCCACTTAGTCAGACTACTATCGTTGCTCGATCTGTTTCAATTGCTTGAAGCAGCGAAACAATCTTATAATACCACAAGATCAATCAACTAAATATTGATTCCTCGCAACTGCCTGCTTACATACTTTGTGAATTTTGTGGAGATGTCGGACAACAGCGATTTCTATAAGCTATATAAGTTAATAACCATGGATGTGGCCTTTGATGCTGATATTTGCCCAATAGTTTTAAGCTGTCCTTAAACTGCACCGGTTTGATTTTTTCACATTGATATGAGAAGCCTCACAGGTGCCAGGTTAAAAATCGTTTCTGTTCTCAATATTTAGCAAAATTCGTTGATGACTTTCTATTATGATGTTGCTTACCTGATTTTGACAGCCCTTGAATGTAGGAGTAAGTTACTTCAGACTTTCAAGTCAAAGGTTTGCATTTTGTTTTGAAAGAAATGCAAACGACTAGACTGCAGTTTCGAATTTTCAATTGCATGCTTTTCCACACACGGATTGATGAGAAATTGTATGACCAATATCTTCGGTTGATTAAGAGAATGAATATTAATCCTATTTAATTGTCGTAATCCAAATCTGCGGGTTATTCACTCTTAATCTCTTTTATGAATCTACGAAAAGAACACACAATTCTATCCTTATTGCATAAAGACAAATCATTTAAAGTTAACTCAAAAAACATTGATTTTTAAAAAAAATTCGAGAAACTTTGTGATAAAAAAAAACTGACTACATCTCTTGATATCATTGTGTAAAATAAGGGACCGGTGTGTACCTACCTGTTTCTTTTTCAAAAGCAAATTTCCTAAACTCCTCAATAGCAAAAAAAAAAAAAAAAACTCCCTGGATATATGCCTTTGATGTCCCATTTAACATTCTTTAATTCTGAACACAAATGCCAAAAATGGAAAGAAATACACAAAGCAGGCAATTCATCTACCGCCTGCAAATGCCCTTTGTTCGTTCTCTGTACAAATTCCTGCTGAGCTAGAAAACCTGATACGATATTGTGTGAGAATCGCCGACATTTGAACGTTGAAAATCTGAATAGAAATCACCTTTTCTTATCCATAAAAGGAATTTTCGGGCATGAAACAAGTATCAGGCTTCCAATCAATCGCAGGTTTCAGGTCGAAAAACTATACCGGCTGTATACAATTTTCGCAAAAAAAAAGAATACTTACTGTTCTAGGCGGTCCTTCCCTACAAAGCTTAAAAAAATTGAACACAAAAAACATCCAAGCAAAAGAAATTAAAAGAAATCAAATATAATTTTAACTTAATATTCTTTAAGCGCATCACATTATTTTGTTTAGTTTAAATGTAATCAGGTTTTGTTAATTTTAATTTTAAATTTAAATAATTCCACTAAAATACTAGCTAACAAACACTATAAGACATAATTATTTACACATTTGGCTAAAACTATCTAGACTTAGCTTAATTTTAAATTACAAGCGACGTGAGGTTCTTTTGCCGGTTGAAAATGAACAGAGACCTCTCGAGGAATTCCAAATCCGCCCATCAGCTGCGATAGCGTTGTTCTTAGTGAGGATTTCTATCTGGAATTGTCGAGAATTTGTCGGAGATTGAACATAATTTTTGTGAGGCAAAGCTCTTTGGAAGATAACTTTGGCTTTATCTAGTTTATGGCTGATTTTTCAATTTCATCAGATACCTGTCAAAATCATTAACCCCCGATAGTTATGGTTGAAATCCAAAGTGAACGGGGACAAAGCTGAATAGTCATGTTGTATATTCCTCATATTGATGTTCATAAGATCAGGTATGGTGTTATAATTGCATTTTTACAGTCGAAGCTGATCTTTAAATCGGCCTTCCTCGTCAAAAGTCAGTCAAAATTATCCTTTGGCATCACGAAGCGAATCATAAACTATTTTGGCACGTTAGTGGATTCAATTTCGACATCCACTTTGTTTCATTCCATTTTGCTTATATCCGTCGCGTCGATTGCTTGTATTTTGTTATTTGTTGAACTAAATTTGACACTGAAAAGCCAACCATCAGCAATTCGTGTATATACCTTTTGTATAATACAACTCCATTATCCTCTCAGGCATAGTACTGTATAAGTTCTGAACAAAATGTAGCGGCAACTGCGCCCAGGCCATCTGGATAGCCAATACCAAGTCGTCCTTTCGCGAATAACGTCTCCCACTATCGTAAACCTCTCGTATCAGCCAACCCCATATATTTTCCATAATATCCACATCATGTGCAACATTTGGCCACTGCTGCGCCTTTATGCCCTTCACATCGGACCAATTCTGAAGCGTTGTCAAATTCTGGAATGAGTTGTAGTGATCCTGCAGAACAAAATCGGCACTCCCATCTAGTTTCGTGGCGATATTTGATCTTTCGCTTTGTAAGAATTCGATGAATGATTCCGCCTTGAACTTCGTTGTGGAAACCTCGCAGCGAATCGCTCCCCCAAAAGAAATCGCTAACCAAATGAACACTGATCCACCTCGAGGTCTTTGAGATAATGACCGTTCATAGTTTCGCATATCGTGATAGTAGTGCGTAAACCCATCGGGACCGTCCAAATTGAATTTACGTTCGTCGTGGAAAACAACTTTGCGCCAGTGTACCTCACTCCACGTTATATACATTGTGGCAAAGGCTAGTCGTTCATTTTGTTGATACTGTGACATTGGTGGCTCTGTTTTTGGTCTTTTAGCTGGTGTGACCCTTGTTGTCGCTGAAGCTGGGACCGCAAATGTTTGTTTGTTGTCCTTTTCCTTGCTCGGATACGACCCCATCATCATCTTTGCCGACGGCGGATAGTTATCGCGGTGCTTCAGATAGTAATGCAGTGCCATCAAGCTTCGGCCGATTTTCGCTGCAACCTCACGCACTGGTTTTTCCCATATTAAATTGTTTACAATCGTTATCTCGTCGTTGGTCAAAAGAATATTTGGAGTCCTCATCACAAGCTAATACCGGATTATTATTTTTTAAACGAATAGCAAAGGTTACGGGAACTAGAAGCAAAAACAATAAAATGAAAAAAAATCACAGAAAACCGTATCACGAAAGGATAAACCCCGGCACAAGTACCTAACCGAATAAACGTACAAAGCAGACTGACAGCGACAGAGCAGAGCCAAAGGATATTGAAATCCTTCTAAATGTTTTCGTTTCGTTACGTTCTTGCTTTCTTTTCTCCTTCTTCGATGATTTGGTCTCACGCTCCTTATATACTCGTACTTCGTACACTATGCGAAAAAGTGATTATTTTTTTTTAATTCGAGTATCCTTGGTTCATTCCCTGCTCGGGAGATTACTAGTACCTCCAGCAAGCACATAAAAGTCTGTAGAATTTCTGTTGCAACAATAAACGCAGGCAGACCGTCGTAGGACCTCCACAGTGGATGGTGTTGAACAGCAGTTGGCACATCAACCGTGTAGGTATATAACAGACACGAACAAAAAAAACAGGAGAAAACCAAGAAGCGTAAAGAAATGGTACATACATATATGCAGTGCTGGAGGACCATATGTGCCATCGGTAGACGAACAGACTGTTTGCCTCTTTGTAGGTAGACGTCATCCTCGTCGTACGTTTTATTTTATAACCTTTCTACTGGCTTTTTTTCTTTCTGCCTTTCGGAGGGGTTTCTCTATACATATATAGAAATGTGCACATAGGCAACGAGGGATGGCAAGGATAAATAGATATTATATAAAAATATGGATTTCTCAGGACAATATAATATACAAAGGGATGTGTAATGTGTAAATGCAGCAGGTGTGGACGTTTCTGTTATTTCTATTTTCCAGGTTCCCTGTATGCTTAAAGTTTTTCAAATTTGGGATTTATATTTTTAAAAGGAATGAAGGTTTTACAGGCAGACAGCTGATATAGTTGACTTGTTTCTCCGAGCGGGGTATTACTTGGTTTTGAGTTGGTTTTCACTGGAGTGGTTTTATGTTTTTGAGTGGAAATAAATGCAATGCAAACAGTAGTGCAAAAAAAATGTTAGACGTTTACTAAAATATGATCCAAAAAGCCATCAATTTTATTCAGATAAAAAAGTAACAATAATTAGATCAACATTTTGTAAAAGGAATTCGTCATACCATGGGGAAGAAAACATGCAATAGTGTTGTTTTGAAAAATCTGGAAATTCCAAACTATTTTTAGAATTGAAACCTGGATAAATATTGTCAATTAAGAATCTTTCTTGATACATTCACTGTGTAACGTTATCATTTTCAAATCTGTTACGCGGCTTTACGTATTTGGTGCGTCGAACTTCTCGTCGTAAGGCTTAAGTATACCCAAGATACCCCAGTTAATTGCTTCAAATATTTTTCAGAGAAATCTTCCCTGTACATGACATGTGAAAACTTCGGGCACTTCAAAAAAGGCAGGCTCATTTCTTACCATTTATAAGAATTTATTTTTTCAAATTCTAATGTTACTTATGGTCTTGGTGGATTATTTATTGCATCCTTCACATTGATTTGATATTTTGGATGGTAGAAATATTACTCTTTTATTTGATTACATCTTCCAATGTAAATATAACTAAATCAAATAACAGTAGTGCATTAAGAGCAATGTGAATGCAGTAAGCGATAGTGGTGCTTTGTTTGAAGCCGGTATTCCTGATCTTCTTTAAACTTTTGATATCATGTTTCCCTACGAATTCTCAAGTAGTATCCATACGGGATTGGTATAATATCCTGTTGGTCATGAAAAAATACGATTGCGACGGTTTCCGTTTTACGCAACCAATATGTTGTCGTCATTTCTTAAGGGATTATCTTTGCAAATATGGGTACGCCATAGACGTTCTAAGTTTTAAAGATAAGCATTGCAACTTTTAAGTGCGTGTTTTTCTGGTTTTGAAGATGATCGCTCATAAGTCGGAGAACGCGAATTATCGAACGAAGATTTATGTCTGTAGTTAGAATTGAGTCTGTTAAAATAACAAAGAAAATTCGAAGAATGGAAGAAGTTTTTTAACAGCAGGATTTATATAAAAATGCGACAGCGAAATATTAAACTGTGATTCCGTTTAGGTAAACCTTACATAAAGAGATGAATTTAGCAGACTTAAAATTCGCACAGACATTCATAATTTTCAGTGTCCGATGAGTAACCAATTTTTAATTAAGATTATTACTACACGTACTGTGAGTATGGAAGTTAAATTCCTACTTTCCGCTCTAAAGACCCTGTATTTTATTCTTCATGGAATTATGAAATTTTCACCTCTTTTATGTTGTCAGTAATAATAGGTATACAGATTATAATTTTGTCTTAACACCTTTTCACTTCTCATAGATATATAGTTTTGCGGAGAAGTTCATATACAGACCTTGTAAAATTTACATTTACTTAATTTTTTTTAAAGTAAGCGTTTTATAATCTTAAATAAAAAGTGTAGCTGGTACTATAATAAAATATGAATTGTCCACCCATTTTTCTGAGAAAACTCAAGTATAACTACCTGGCAATATTTTCTTGAACCTTTTCTTTTAAACTGGCGGATATTAATTATTGCAATAAAATTCCACTCACTCAATAAAGAAAATAATGCGCATTCAAAAGGTTGTCAAACGCTATGAAAAGTTAGTGGTATTTTTTTTTGAGTTCAACTTCAACATTGAGTGAGTTGGACGCCAATATGTACATGTTTGATAATACTTTTTGTGGTTAACTGATGTTTGGATGTTTGCCTTTGGCAACTGCAGCCTTCATATATGTACTTTCATATTCGGTTCGGTTTCGCCAAGTTTGAATATGCTTTCTCCCAAGTAAATATGTATCAAAAGTTATTTCAACAAAACATCCCCAAATTAATACATATAACGCCATATACTTTTTTTAAAATTTTTGTTACGTTTTCTTTTCCAGTTAATGTATGAATACTACAATATAAATAAAAAGCTTCCTACTATTAGAATTTTTATATCAATATAATGGGATTTGATTGCCTAAATGAAACATCTTGAAGCCTTCTTCCGAGCCCAGTTCTTTTGAGGAACTTTTGCGGAAGAGCAAATGCACACTCTAGAAAATCAATCGAAAATAATAACTCAAAGCCAGCAACGATCTAATCGGTTGGATTTTGTATAACAATCAGAATGAAGTCCTTGTCGGGGGCTACCATAATTTCATGTTTCTTCGAGCGAACACGTAGGAATGTTAAGTCATTGGACGGATCCAAATCCCTTACGACACTGCGCGCTTTGTCAGCTAGTTGACTCATTAGTCCGGCGTATTGAACTGTTGTTGTGTTGTCCAAGGTGCTCTTCACCGGGATACCTGTGAACAAGATGTAAACAAAGTTTTGAATCCTTGGTGATGGTAATAAAATCAATATTTTTTTTTTGAGATGAATTCGTGCGAATATTGGCGCAGCAATTTAATCAAATTGATGGAAAATTGCATGTTTTAAAGAAATGATAGAAAGAAAACTTTTCCAACCAACCTTCATTGTTCACAACAATCGTTCCGACAACACCCTTATGCGATTGAAGGCGTTTCAGTGTTTCCTCTACTTCTTGTGACTACAATTAAAAGAGGATTACAAATTCATTTGTGATGCGCCATAGTTTTGCAGTTATTTACCATTTCTTTGAGTTATTATGAGGAAAATAAATTTCTTGATGAATCAAATAACCTACTTTGGTCGTTTGACGTACGCTCTCTGTTAAACAGCGAAATGTCAAAAGTGATTCCGTCATCCCACCATATATTTTTAACGATTTAGAAGTGGTGCCAAGTTCAATACTTGCGAATTAGTACTTTTTTATTTGAAACATTGTACTAAATATTCCAAGCAAATGAATGAGTGCCACCGGATATGTAAATAACTCCTTTCTAGGCTTTTTCACAACCTATCGCTTCTCAGTTTTTTTTCATTCACGAGCCTTATGAACTGCGTTTGTTTCGCAGAACCAAAGTTTTGTTAGATTGTTAGATCGCTCTCAGAAGATAGTTAGTTATTTTGTTAGTTGTAAGTTATTTAATTGGACCTCGGTAAGTGCAGTATTTGGTCGTTGGACTATTATAAGCAAATACACGTGGCTGCGCACATTCCACATAATCTTCATTGGAGTTCTCAAACTTCCACTATAATACTGTTGAGCGTAGTTTATCGGAGTTCCGCAGAAAGGTACATTCTCAATGGCTGAGGTCTGTGTTCGTTTATTAAATTGAAATCTATTATGACATTGTATCCAGAAATAATTCAAACCAAAATACATATAAGTTTCAAATTGTCTTGGCGAATGAATTATATTAAAAATGTATCACGATGCATGTATTTTTCTCATGGCACACAATCTTTGGTTCCTTCAAGTACTTGCAATTTATTACTTAACAGATAAACACGTCATCAAACATCCAACGTAAAGGTTATTCTCAGTAAAATATTTTTACAAATTCAAAGAGAGGACGAATCAACAAAGCTTAAGATACAGATAGCTTAAACTAGCTCGGTTTTTATATTTCTACGCCCTCAACAAATAAAAATATTAAGATTATAAAGCATAGAAAGATCAATCTTCCATACATATAAGCAATGCCTACATATAAGCAATGTTTATCATTTTAATTTTTGTTCAACTACATTTTTGAACTCAAAAAGAGTATAATCGATCCAACTGCGTTCATTCAAAAAGACTGTAATCGATAGACCACAAAATTTCCATCCAAAAAAACATGAATTACGGGTCTTATCCATAACTTTCGTTTAAAGTGTGTATCGCGCTCCAGGCTAAGAAATATATAGTAAATCATCTTTTAATTCTTGTTTACTATCAAACAGAAATCAGGATCATTTCGTAATTTTTTACAGCCAAGGAAAAATGGTAACTACATTTTACCACAATGAATTGGTTTAAAATATAATTTCCTTATTCTTAAATGGTGTGCAAAAATTAAGGTACAATAAAGGTAGATATTGCTGGACTTAAACTTATTATTGATAGTGCAGATGCGGATGTCCACAAAAATCACATAAGATCAAAGCTCCCACTTTTCATACAAACGAAGAAAAAATTTATTCAGAATTGGGAAGCACTAAATCGTCAAACTTGAATTTCCGGTTGAGCCTTAGATAATGAGTGAGACGATATTTTTTTTTTTTCAGTTCAATTTCACTTGTAGTGTTTAGTCATCTTTCGATTTCGAGTTCATACACTAAGGGACGTTCATGGAACCCTTATTCTTCTGATTTTTAGGTGATATTTGTTTCCGAAGATATTTTTATTTTTAAAGGCCGGGTAGCAAAGTTCTCCACTTTTTCCAAACTTTAATCGTTTGAGCTTCTTCATTTCGAAAATTGGTCCAAACATCACACCAAGATATTATTTCAAATTGGTCTTGCATTCTGCTCAGTCATTTTTTTCACTGCCCGTCATTGGGCTCCATTGATTTAAGACTCCGGAGACCAAGATGAGACTAAAATTTTAAACTATGGACTTGAGAGTCTCGAACTGGTTATTTGTTGAATCGAGTTGGCTTAAACTTGAGAAAATCTGTTTACCAATGCTCGATATACAGACTAACCATTTGATAGAAAGAATGTAATCGATTCACATATAATTCTTAATTGTATTTTTATTAAATTTATTTGACCAATAATTTTTTGACTGATCCACTATTTACAATTTACCACGATGTTGTTGAACAACAATTGTAAATTCAGGCTCTGTGGCAATTAGATACTCGAACTTTTTTGTCATTACTCTCATGTAGTACAAATCATCGGCTGGGTCGAGGTCACGGACAGCACTCCTGGTGGCACTTATTAACATGCCACCTATATTTTTAATTATACCCTGTGTTGTTGTGTTGTCATAGGTTGTCTTAACAGCCACACCGCCATGATGACTATTGATGACAATAAATTGAGTGGCTTTTTCCATTATTCGGTCGGTAGTGGGTTCATTTTTTATAACAACTTCTTCCAATAGAGACTAAAAATCAAAATAATAAAAAAAAGTAGAAAATCTGAAAATATAGGGAAATATATCATTACCATGTTTTATTTAGCAAAATAAATTTATTATTTTGATTACTTCAAGGAGAAGTTTCAAGCTTAGCAAATTAATTGAAATCTATCAAAGTGTGTAGACAAAAAGCCTGAAATTTAAAAGCTTGAAAATACATCCAGTGACCGATTATTATTCAATTAGTTAAATTTGTATTCAATATTCTGGCTGCTATTCCCATGTCGATATCTCTTTGGGAATGCTTATGCTGATATTGCTGGTACCTTAATAAAGGAGAGGGTAGGAGTATTGGCCGCTTGCTACTTTCGTCAACTATATCATTTGAGGACACACCTTTTTGTCAGCGTGTTGACTTTTAGTATATTCTTTAATGTTTTAGTGCAAATATGAATATCAACGTAGATTTCAACCTGAAAGCCATTGCAGCTTGTCTGTCCTAAAGGAACCATTCGCCAGTCTTTATTTGCAGAAGGTACTGGCTCCTGTTTCGGAGGCAATCTTGAATCCGTCAATGAAGCAGGCCAGCTTTGCACAAGAGCGAATTGCGTCCATAGCACATACTTTTCTTATACGAATTTTTACGTCAAATCTCTAATCATCAGTCTCCTTCTCTCCGCTTTGTTTTTAAGATCGATCGGTGTCAGATTCAGCAACGATGACAGTACTTAGATGGGTGCCTAATCCGTTAATTTCTAAACAGACGCGTCTTTGCACCCTTGTTCAACTTTATGGATAGAATTTTTCCCAAATGATGGAGCTGAAGATTAGAATGAGTCCGAACATATCCAATCAAACACGATTGAGTCTAGAATGACACAAAAGTATTTACCCGCTCTTTAATACTTCAGTTAAATATTATTTAATTTAAGGTGTGTAAAAGAAGGTTATGAGTGCCGGTAGTACCTAGAGCAGCGCTGATAGAGCTCCTCCTTGCGGTGTGCCCATTTTTGAGCCCAGACCTTTATCATTTACCCGACTTCCTATCAATCGGACCAATGAACCGATAGCGTGGATGCTATGAAAGGCTAATCAAGCAGAGCACGCATTTGAGCTTCATCATGGCAGGGAAACAATCTTCTTTCGCTCCTTGATAAACATAAACATCCAAAGTCATAATTAATTTTCAAGAAGATGACTATTTCTTTAGTAGTGGCCTTACATTTCTCAGATTAAACAAATTCTTATTAGTGTCAAGTTGGACACTTCGGAGTAATTTGTTGCTCTTCTCTTATCCCGGATAGCAGAGATGTGATATGGCTTTTGTGTATATTGAAAGTGGACTCTAATAATGTCTGTCTCTCTGCCAAACGATGAACCACTTTATCAAAAATTGTTTTTTTGTACAATTTAAATTTTGAAGACGTTAAATATATCAAGTAAAATTGTGTGGGCTCAGAAGATGAAGAAGATGGTCTTACCCACTTTATATACGAATAGTCTCATGATGTTCTTACATTTCATTGTCGATTAATTTCTGTTAGGTTAGGTAAAGGGGGATAAACTTTCTATTGTTGGAAGTAATGGGGGCCAAAATGTCCATTATGTATGTCCTTATTTGAACTTTGTTATGGCTTCTGGTAGTACCAATAATCATTTAAAAAAAACAATTCGTCACTCCAAAATTTAGCTTCATCTCAGACGGGTTCACGGCATCGCGGCCAGGTTATATGTATGCTACGGATTTTCCCCTTTCGAAACAAAATTATGTAGAAATTCCTTGAAATTGAGCTTTGCACCTAAACAGGTCATCGATCTTTGGAAGATTTGTGCTGCTCTTCATAATTAAAGTTAACACTTTATCCTGTTGGTATGCTGGTTGGGATTGGATGGCACTCTTAGCTGTTTATTTGTCAATTTGACCGACCGAGATTCATATTTTTTTTTTGTAATATAGTATACCTTCATTTCGTCCGCCACCTTTACTGGACCATAGATACGATAGAGAATATTTCGTTTAAAGATCCCGAAAATTCGCTTTGTTGTCTTGCTTATTGCCAAACTTGGTATTCCAGAATAATTGGCAAAATAAGGTTTTATAAATGATGGAGTCATTTGTAGAGTTAATGGTCGATGGATCGATTCTTTGGAAGCTTTGATGGTGGCACATTTGTTGATTACCCCAACAGACGGACTGACTGTTAAAACGTTAAGCCATCCGTGTAATGTCTTGCCCGTAATTGCGTCTGTTAAAAAAAAAGCTGGAATCCGGAGAAATTCTGGAATTGATGTGAGCGACATTATGCACAAATAAACTCGATTGTTGTTAATTGTTGACTTAGCATCACCTTTTTTTTGTAGGTGGCACATTCGTCGGACATGCTTTCATCTTACAAACTTGACTGATGATTTTTAGCTTTTTGATTTTTAAGCTTTTAATAGTTTTACAAAATTCTTTAGTGGGTGGGAGAACTGATTTCATTCATTCCCTACGGATCGGTGACAATATTTTTTTTCCACATTTACGTAGTTTTGCTTGCAGGTGATCTCGCTATTTCATGCATTTTAATGCTTAATTGCTATCCCACATAGTATAGCTAATTTGAGAGTCTTAAACTTACTTTGTTATCTGCGACAAGGATAGTGAATATCATCCGCCTTGTTGTAGGCAATCGGCAACTTAACCTTTTTTTATCTCTAACATGTAATTGGAGGAGTTGAATCCTTCAATCCTTTAGAAGTTGGAGAGCTATATTCTCAAACTTAACTTACGTCATCTTATGAGAAAGGGAACAATTCTGCTTTTATATATTAGCGGGTCAACTATTTGGCAAAAAAATTTTTTTTTTTTAAAATCCTGTGTAATAATAACAATAATAACAAAAACTCGATGAAAAATGTATGAGATGAAAGTGCAATATTAGACCAACTATTTTGCGTTCTTTTCGTGCATTTTCTCGAAATCAAGACTTACTTAGTTGCTCTAAAGCTTACTAATTACTACCAGGAAGTCACGAGGCGCCTTTAACCTCTATATAGCTATTCCACATAAATTCTTCCTTCCTTCGGTCGGCATGACTTCGTTTGAGTAAACAAAAATTGATTTCCATTTTACTTCCACACACATGAATTTCCGCAGAGCTGTGCCAACCCTACACTGTTTTTTGTATTGAAAAAAAAAGAAGAAAACAACACACGCCGACTGTAATATCCCCAGTGACCTAGTTAACAAATGAACAGGATTGCTAAGGGGGATGGCAGTCGGCAACTGAGTAGATTCCTCTTTGCCATTGTTTCAGTTGGAAACTTATTAACCTGTTGGAAGGAAGTAATAACGCGTGCTTCCTTTTGCGCACTGCCGCCATAGATCTCTGTATATGCTTCTGAGTGAGATCGGCCGATGTATAAAAACCCTTTAGCTCTTTTTAGTCAGTTTCAATAAGTTCACAAGGAGTTTTTTGAAATATTAAAAAAGACAGTTCAGTTCATCGACTGTGCCTGTTTCTGATACATTTATTCATATACACGTGCCATTTGGGATAAAGCAGCAAAACCATGGATAAAGTGCCAAAGGTAAGGAACGTAATTTGAGACTTAGTGTTCTTTGTTGGGTTATTTTTAGAATTTCGTAGACTGAGAAAAGGACTGCGACTTATGTTGATGAGACGTTCCGATTACTCCAAGAGCAACCGGGTGTGAAGGATGTGATTATCCTTAATCACATGGCAAACCCAATTCGGACAACTATGAGTCAAGTGCGTGCCGTGGAATATTGTGGTTACTATGACATGATGTATCAAAAGGTGAAGTACATTTTGCAGCAGCTTGATGTAGAGGACGAGCTGCTGAGTTTGCGTGTGCGTACCAAGTGGGATGAAACTCTTGTAAGTCAAGATGGAAAAATTACTTTGATGGTTATACAAAACGCCGAGGATATGACGCAGCGTTTGATTAAGAAAAAACCAGATAAGAAGTATTAATTTTTATTTTTTTATTTCACACTGAAATCAATAAATTGAGCTTTGTTTGAAAAGCTGATCATTGATCGATCTTTGTTCAATTCGTATGCATTTGCAAATGACGACTTTCTCTTATTGTTGAACTTGCTTTTCTTTGATCTGCTTTTATCGCGTGCACGTCTATGAAGATTCGAACTCATAGATGCTAAGAAAAGTGGCTCCGCTGCCTGAAGTAATGCAAGAAGCAGTCTCATGGTCGGCCCTGCCTGCAGTTTTTTGTTGGTGGGAGTCTGATACACCAGGTGCGCTGCATTTCCTTTCTAAAAAAAAAAAACGTTAACGCGTGAACTTCGAGGACTTTTTGAGCCGGCGCGTTTATGTCTATCCTCAAAGCTTGGCTGATTATGCATGAAGAGTTCTTCGTTCAAGCTCCACTTAATTCTTGGTTTTGGAATATCTGCGTACAGTTTGTCTTTTTAAATGCTATGAGGTAGCTAAGTCTTAAGATCGATGTAGAAGCTTGCAGTACTCGTAGCTTTCCTTGAAAACGTTACCTTTTCTTTCGCCGAAATATGTGCACAGTTGAGACATGTATTTGCGAACTAAGCCCAATTGACTTGACTTGACTTTTTTTTTGACGCACTTGATCTGTTCGCAGGCAAAGTATGTTCCTTTTGGTTTTTTCGTTTTTTGTCAACAGTGAAATTACCCTCATCTGATTTTTATTATCCTTTCGCTTGTTTTTTTTTGTTCGTGAGGGATTGAAAATTTTGGGTCGTGTGGGGGATAGCCTTTACCCTGCCTGGGTAAAACGATTCGAAAAGTTCCTAAACATACTATATTACGTTTTTTACGGTATTTCTGCTTCGTACAGATTTGCTTCTAAGCTAGCTATTCAAGAAAAGCTTTCTTCTTCTTAGGTGACGCTACAGTCTGTGGTGAACCTAGGCCTTAAACAACAAGCCTCTCCAGCTATCGCGATATCTTTCTTATTGCTTCCAGTTGCCAACGGCAAGTTTGTTGAGATCCCCCTCAAATTGTGTGCGGCACCGTTACCATGGGCGTTCACTGTTGCGTTGTCCCACAGGCTTCGGTCATGAATCCGTAGACGTCTGCTCGACTCATGTCGCTGCTCAGCCCGTATAGCTCGTGGTTGAACCTTCTCCTCCATTCGCCTTATATCAGACGCAGAACTTTTCTCTCGCCATGACCAAGGGCTTTTTCATCCGCTTTTGACGATCTTCATGCCGGTGTGCCGTAAAGCAGGACTGCGATGATCAGAGTTCTGAACAAAGCCAGCCAGGTCTTCCGAGTGAGGGTTCTATTACTCAATTGCCTCTCGAGGCCAAAGAAACAGCGGTTGGCATGAGTAATTTTTCGCTTGATCTCATCGCTGATATTTTTTGTTGACTTAAGTGTGGAGCCGAGGTAGACGAAGTCCTTTACTATTTCGGAAATATACCGGCGTATAAGCGTTTCATGAGTGCTTATTAACTTCCCATCAGGAAGTTCTTGTAATCGGTCCGATTTTCGAAATTCAATTTTTTTACATTTCTGCACGTTGTGCAGTCCCAGTAGTCGGATTCGGTTTCGTTCGAAGCGTGTGTGCATAAAGATCACCTGAAAAGCTTTTTGTTAAATTTCACAGGGTGGTTTGAATTTTATGACGAAAAAACTGTCAAAAAAGGGACATTTTCACTTCTTCAATTAAAACCAATTTAGTTTTCCAATAAAAAAAAGTTCAAAATTAATTAGATTTTTAGTTTACAGCTACCTTATCAGATAAAAAAATATGCATAAATACATACACTTCCGTCTATAAGTTTCCGGACAAATTCATATAAAATCTTTTTTTTCTTCAATTTTAATGCCAAAAGTTTCATCAATATTATGTTTATTTAGACAATTGACTAAACTAAGTAAGTTACTTACTAAAGAGACTACCAAAAAGACTAAAACAGATTAAGTTGAGGCCATTACATACATTGATGTGCCCCTTTCTCTATTTCCTAATCCGAATTTCCACGGAAGTTCTTTGAAAATTGTTTCAGAAATGTGAATCCTGTAAGTCTTTCCCATTTTTTTTATCTTGAGATGGGAAGTTGATGGTATGGGCAGGCCCACTCGCACCCAAACCAATTTTTTAATGTCTTTTCTATATGTATAAATGTGAGATCTTTCTGGTTGTTGTTGTGGCACTTCCACTTGAAGTAAGCAGTAGTTCTCTATTAAATACCCCAGTGGAGCAACCTCCACCCAAAGGTAAGATAATTGATAAGCGTTTATGAATGTCGATTAGGATCTTTTTGCAATGATGGAAATATGGTCAGTAAGAATCATTAAACGTATAAGGTGACTGAGTGGAACCATTCGAAAGAGTTTCCTTAAGCATTAATCTGTTTAAATAATAATCACCTTTCAAAAAAACTTTTTCTCGGGATCATCAGCCATCGGAACATCAATAATATACATTAAGTTGCAACAAGAGATTTTCGGACTGTGAGTTAAACCAATATTGACTTAGGCGTTAAATTAAAAAAGAAACCTGGCTATTTGGCCAGTGAGACTTTTGCACTTTCCACCGATTGTCCATAATTTTATTCAAAAAAATAAGCAATTATTCGAACGTTTGGCAACACTCTAACTTGAAATCTCGTTTACGATAAACGAGACAGACACATTTTTATACACAAAACCTGCGCATGATTTTCTCTTAAATTCACAAAACTTGTTTTGTTATTAATTCCTCCACGAATGAAAGAGACAAATCGACTCTGAAATAAGATTGTGTCCACCTGCTGTCATTGCATTGATAAGACAGGCAGTCGCCCGAAAGAGACAGACTTCCTAGCCACACACAGTCCATTGTCGTCGCTGTTTGTGTACTTAAGAGAGCTGCCAACAATCTTTTTATGTTTTGCCCGGTACTCTCATGACATTCGTCCTCTTTCTTCAAATA
The DNA here is from genome assembly GCA_963555765.1 of Orthonevra nobilis. NCBI lineage: Eukaryota > Metazoa > Arthropoda > Insecta > Diptera > Syrphidae > Orthonevra > Orthonevra nobilis. The sequence continues at coordinate 97,982,958 of OY743224.1, read as the reverse complement.
ATCAATTTTTTAAATCCGATCCGTGGTTCGTGGTTGCTCCCTTATCACAAACTCTGTACATTCCTTGCACTGCATGCATTAAAGAGAGCCATCACCACTCTTGAGCAGGGCTTCCTGGCGCGGTGCTTTGCTTTAGTTTGTCTGTCAAATTTCAGTTTCATTCGTTCTCTTCCATTCGGTGGTGTCGGTAGTGAATGGTGCCTGGTGTGTCATTGTTAAATGTGCCTAAGATCTAAATTTGCACTTTAATTTTCCTTTGGTTTTCATTTGCGGTTTCGGTTTGCTCCAATCAGATCCCTGCGGGATGTAAAAATGATAACAAAAGGCGCGTCTTTTTCCTGTTTTAATTTATTTGCAAACACTTAATCAGACGCCACTGCAGCTATTTACAAAAGCAACAAAGAAAGCAAAAAGAATATTTTCCAAAACGTGGCGTCAAATTTGGTCGGCGAGTAAAGCGTCAGTAAAAAAAAAAAAAATTGTAAAACAAAACGAATTTAAGGAATTCATTTTCGAAATCTCATTCATTCAGAGTTTTGCAATCAAAGCGAAATCAGCGGTTTGCCTCTTTGCGTGTCCCCCTTGATTTGGGGTCCCTTTTCTGATTTGTGTTTTTTTTTTGTGTTTAAATTAGTGTTGGTGTGTGCTAATAAGACGACGATTTGCGCTTGTGTGTAGCAGTGGAAATATAACTACTTTACTGTTTTTTATTTGAGTTCAAGAATATTAGTAAATAAACAATAAAACAAGTGCCGGAGAGCGGGCATATTGCTGTGGATTTGCTCTGCAAGCTGCTTTGCACTTTACAGGTGAGTTCATTTGAAGATTTTTTTTTTTATTTTATGAAATCCCCGTCAGTCTGTTATAAAATTCGAAAACAAGAAAATCGAAGAAACCTTTTTTCGTGGCTGTGTTCTCTTCTAGGAGGCGAAGGAACTCATTGCGGAGTTACCAGGTACGACAGTTCAAGGTCGGTAGACGCTTTTGCAAAGTAACGTATGGCACAGCAGGTTCGTTTTTTTCTTGTGTTTGTCCGTGAGGTACCAGAGTTGTTTAATGCATTTTTTCGATGATGCAATGACTAGATGATAAGATAGTTTAAAAAATAATTTAAACTAGATTTTGTTGCTGAAAATCTTATAAACTCTCAAATATGGACACAAAGATAGAAACCACGAATACATTTCTCTAAAAAAACAACAGATTGAAATCAGATTATATCCACTGTTTCAGTTTAATTTAATTTAATAATTTAATTTTGTATAAGCACCGACTAGCAGTACCTACGTCTCCCAGTAAACTGCTCGAGACGTATGGATTACGAAAAGCTCTTAATAGATCGAATTTTGCAATACTTGAAATTACAACCTCTCACATGCATCATCCCTTTTCATCTTTTAATGCAAGTAGTAATTTTTTCTAAGACACCATTTATATAATAGATACAATTTAACCCGGAAAAAATAAACGACAAGCCTTAACAAAAAATTAAAGAATGCTGGATAATTCTATTCTGCATTGGTTGCACTTATGAACCTGCCATTACATTCTAACTTCTGTAAGTGTTTCCCTTAGATCATGAAACCGAATGTCCAAGAGTAAATTTCAGTCAATTAGCTGGGGAGGTCATACAGACATTCCCACTTCGGATTTATGGAAGGATCCGCATAACAGGAAGAGAGAAAAGCATTCTCAAATATCTTTTTGACTTAACTTTATTGTTCTCGTTTTTCTTCCTTTTATGCGAATTTTATATAAAATGAGAAGTTGAATGGTTTTAGCAAATAATGTCATCTGTCTAAACTAAGAACTCTTCATATGTTTCGAGACTTGGCACCTGAATTTTGTTGCTCTTTTGCCTTTTTCCTAGGTCCCCGCCCTGCTTTGGCCATTGGAACTGACCAACCAGATAGTCCAATTTGATGGCGGCTGATATTGTGTCACCTTTTGCACATGTTTATAATTGTAAATCAATTTTTTGAGTAAATACGAGTCTTATTTTTCCTAGAAACTCTGAATGTAACTTTATGAAACTACATTCAAATCGGTTCATTGACCTGGAAGAATAATATAAGCAAAAAAATTAAATAAAACCTACCATATGAAAAACATTCACACCTTAGCACATAAAAGAGTGCTGATATAAAACGTTTTCTAAAAGAATAAAAATCGGACAAGATTTGTATCGAATATGATTTTATTTCAATGAAACCGAATAGTAGTAGCATGAAGTAAGAAGATCTGGATCACAAGTCATGATGAATAAATTAAAATTGGTATGTTAAGCAGCTTAAAGTCAAGCAATTAATTGCAATTGTTTGACTTGGGGTTTTTGAGGTCATGTCCTTTAACCCTTTAATCCATGTGAACAATATTGCCTTTTGAACGGAATTTGAAGGATCTCTTTTTTGAAGACGACAGTACCAGCTGAGTCAGTCACGCTCCAAATTGGGTCTTCTGCTGTAGCTGTGGCGGATATTTATAAAACGGCATGTCTTCGGTGAATAAAAAAAAAATATCCGGCTTTGTGAATCTGCTGTATCCTTTCTTTATCTCTGATCTTGGAACTTTCAGCAAATCCGCGAAACTTTCAATCCAAACCATTAAACTGGTTGACATACCATTGAGATGCACAGATTTCGCTTGATTTAACAATATTTCTTTTTTACTATTGATAGAGCAAGAAATGTAGTTCTTTTAGAAACATTCTGGATCTTCAAATCTTTAAAGAACAAATTTCGTATCGTCGAAGTGAATTTCATTTCACTTCTCTACATCTCTGGCAACTCCATGCACACCCTAAGTCCCTCTTTGGCAAAAAAAACTACCCAAACCATTCATGTGGGAGGGAAAATGAATAAAAAAAAAGAAAAATCTTTATCTTAACTGCAGTGCGCAAAAGTGTGGCTGACTGCCTGTTTTTGTATATACGAAGGGTTTGCTCCCGGTTTTCGATTTATCATGACATCTGAGCCACTATAGGAGGGACGGCAAATAATGGTCGAGACGCACGCTCTCACCGGAACAGGGTGCAACGCGCGGCATAGGTGGGTTTGTCTAGTGATTTTTAGTGTTAGTGTTTAGTGACTTAAATTTTAAGTTTGTATTTTGTTTTTTATACAATACATAAACGGAAACGTTTGTCCACTGGCGTAAAGCATGCAGCTTTCATTTGTTTTGTTTTTATTTTTTGAAACACGGAGATTCGACAGAGGAATTTCGATAAGCGAAAGTGGTCAGGAGAAGTCATATGCGATGTTATTTCTGCTTTGCATCGAAACTGGCGAAGAACAAGAAACGGAAACGTTGAGTATCGTGCATAAGCTCTCGGTGCGTTGATATTCGATATATTGCCTAAGTTAATATTTTATGAACTAAGAATGCGATTTAACTCTCTTTTTAAAATAAGTTCAAAAGGAGTGTATGTATTTAAAAGAACAAGATATTCCGATGAACATATGTTCATTTATCGATTGGAAAACAGGCCAAGTACGGGTCAGAATTTACGGTTATCCACAAAAATTTGTGATCGGAGAACCAGGTACAAATTAATGTATAGGATTTTAGAACTATCTTAGACAACCCTGTATAATTCCACTGCTATCTTGTTTGAAGAGAACTCTGAAGTTGATTAATTTATCAAAAACTTGAAAACGTCTTCTTTTATTATAACTATTATGCAAAGATAACATGGATGAGCAGGACTAAAATTCTTTCCAAAATGAGACTGTCAAAATTTCCCATGATTCTTCTTCTCTTATAAAATTCACCACTTCCCAACACGGTTAATTTAGATAATTTAGCCTTATTTGAATGTGTTTCTTTGCACTTTATCGATTAAAGTAAGTAAGTACCTTGTGGCGCTTACTTCAGGATTGATTTCTGACTAATAGAGCGGCAACCCAGCAATCAACTACCATAGCAGTAAACACTATTTTGCTCTCATGATGGAGTCGTCGTCTACCCTGCTAATGTCCTATTGCCGCATGCAAAACTCCTTGACTAATGATGAGAAATGCATTTCAATTGCTTTTGCCTCTAGTCTCCACCAAACCTCTTTGCTCGCGGCCATATATGTCGGTATAATGATGATATCAAATGTCGGTTCCTTTTGGTGTATTTGATTTGTGGTGTGATGGTGGATTGGACTCGAGAAGGAGCAAAACAATGACAAGAGCACATCATTCCCTTTCCTTACCTTAACAAGCAAAACTAGGTGCCAAAGAAGACAGAAAGCAGAAACCCAAGGAGAACTGTGCCAGCTGAAAGTTTTTATTTTTTTTTACATAGCAACTAAACATGGTCGGATCCAACGGGTGTTTTTTGATTCAAGGATATACCGTGCAAAAGATATGCATCCTAGTTTGCCATACTCATCATATAACTGGAGGTGTATGCTTCGTACAAATTCGGGTTGAATACAAACTGTGGAAGATTACTTTGCAATGCATGTTGGCTTGGTTCCGATTTTTCTTTGTTTTAACATCGAAAAGAAATGAAAAGACGGTATTCAGAGCGAAAAAAGGAAGCAAATTACTTGGGTGCAAGGACCTGACTTTGTTTGGTGAACATCCTTTTAATTTTCTAGTTTTCCTTCAAATCAAAGAAATGGAAATGTTTAGTGCTTTCGAATCGAAAATTAACAATGACTTCTTTTTTTTTTAACCAGGCGGAAGAGCTTGATAAAGACATCGAAAATTAGCAATAATGAAATTGCCAAAGATAAGGATGAGTGTCTACTAAGAGTGAATGTCTTGTAAACTATCAGAAAAAAGAAACTTCGGCAAGGAAGACCAAATAGCTTCCGATGGAAGTGTACCTTGTCAGTATTTTACATTTCTAAAAAAAAATGAAAAATACACACGAAACAACAAAGTTTACGTAGCAGTAGCTTAATGTGTTCATGTGATAGACGTTGTAGATATAATGCTAATACTTGGGCGGCGCAACGAAATTACTTTTCTGCATACACCTAGTAGTACTTGGACCAAGTAACTTCCTTACTATAAATTGTATTTACAACAATTCTTGGCTTCACTATGCCTACTTGCTATGTTTATCGACCAAATTCAGAAAAGAACTATTTCTGACTGATCTTTTATTTAATTCTTTACTTTGTGAACTAACTTCGTTTTCTCTTAAGAACTATTTTTAAGGAAGTGCACAATTTTCTATAGATTACAGCAGAGTGTTTCATGCATGACTTATGTTAAGGAGACATTTTATATCAGTACATTTCAAGTTCTCGCTCAAGTAATCAATCTCTAGACATTGACTCACTGAAGGTTTTTTTTGTTGCTCGCTTTCAATGAAGTATGACTACCCTTATAATGCATTTTGCTCATGGCCAGCAGAACTATCATACAATAGGAGGAAAAATTGTGTAGCGGAGTGAAATTCAGACGTAATTTTGGTTTCAATTGCTCCATTGGTCCAAATAAGGATGGAGAATTAGCAGTATTTTATTCGACATAAGTTAACATACTAGAAGCACCCATTTGGTCAGACTACCACATGTATTCAACCGCTCCAGTGATACGTTTAATTTCAATCCAATTGCAAATGGTGAGTAGACCACGTTCGAAAACTGGAAAAAAGTTTAAGTCTTGCTCTACGATTCGAACCTTTGGCCGAACTTTGTATATATTACTGGCTTGGAAGTCAGCCCTAACAACTCATTAATATGATCTTAAAAAATCCCGAAAATGAGACTCCTTTATACACAAACCACCAAGGTCCTTCATTTTTATGTCCAACTAAATGAACACGGACAAATTGCTTCTAAAATACTTTCTGTTGTGTAGAAAGCAAACTTGGGAATGTACTTACTTCAAGTTGACGTATTTTCAGAACCACAGCAGAAGTAAAGCACACCTGCAGACAAATTCATCGACAAATCAAAAGGCATATTAGAGAAAACATATGCTGTCGTTGCAACATTTATGACGAGAAAAAAGTGAGCGTCTTGATGTCGATTACTTTGTCCGAAATGAATGCGAGGCATTAAACAACTTCAACCCACATCTCCAGTTACTCGTATATTATACAAGTTAAGACACATAGGCGTTCAAATCTTTAACCAAACCTTCTTCGTTTAGATAAAAGTGAAACCATAGAAAGTGATAAGCGTTGGAGATGCAAACCGGCACCCGAAATTATGACGTCACTGTCAATGCGGTTCTACTCATACCGACCTCTTGTTGCCGAAATTGGTGTCTTCTCGTTCAACTTATTTTTCATATAAATGAATCTACCACACAGATCTGCTCCCTTCACGCTCTGATGCAACAAAAGTGCCATTGTTAAGCAATTTCTGTCCCATTGCCGATGTCGTCTCGGGTCAATGTTCTAATTTTCACAGTAGAAATCATTTTTATTTCTTGCGCCATCTGAGCGTCTTCGGATGTACTCATGTACGTCGTATACGGAGTACGTCAGGCATCATTTAACCGTCTGCTTGATGGGGTTTTCCACAAAACAGAAAAAACGTGAAAAACGGCAGCATTTTGTGACTCATAATCCTATAATGGTTTCCCGTGGGCTTTACGGGTTGATCTAACCCAATTCGGGTCTTATTCCACATTACCCTTTGAGATTTGTTCAGTTTTATGGTGTTAAAATATTGGAAGCATGACTCCTCTGGTACACTCTTCCACCTCGTTCGTTTGATATTATTAGAGAAGAAAAATTGCTTACATTTTTTTCTGTTAGCTTTTCCCATTTCTGTTTCCTTCCGAATGCGAATATATTTACCTGGGGAAGGAAATTTCACGAGGAGGGGATTATGTGCGAAGGGGTTATTTAAAGAAGCCCCAC